>CAAKHD010000468.1:5048-36272 GCA_901007705.1 Fistularia tabacaria
TGGAGTGAGCGTACATGGTTGGCTTTAGGAAACGGGGGTGGTTTAGCTTTAGAGGAGGAACCCTGGCGGTGTTTAATACTGGAGAGAGGTTGGCGGGGGGTGTGAGTAAGAGAGAGAGAGAGAGAGAGAGATGATCAGAGGACAGGGAAGAGTGGGTGTTTGTTTTGTAATAATAATTAAAGGGCGAGGAGTGAGGGGACGATCACCTGTGATCTCTTGGAAAAATTCTGTGTTCATTTCATCTGATTCATCTTATGTGTGATTGCTATTTTGGCCCGTTTTTTATGTCGATAGCTTGATTAGCGTTTATATCCTGCGTGTGCGGCAAGTCACTGCCATAACAGGAGACGTTTCAAATAACCGGCACCTTTGCGAACATGCACCTAAACCTCAAGATATCCGTTTGAATATGTGTTTGTCCTGAAACCATCTGCCTGATTCTCTCACGAATAGGGGTTTCGGCATCCAGGCGTGTTCACACATGCCTGGCTGCTGCTAGTCTGTCATCGTGGGGTTGCAGGTGAAGTTCAGACACAACATGAGGAATGTTGCCACACTTTCCCAGCCAGCAAGCTGTGCTTAACATGGCACCGCTTCTCAAAGGGGGGCAAAACACTGGAAGGTCAGGTAGGTCCAGTGTGAGCAGAAAAGTCTTGGTGAATTTACATAAAACAAACCAGTCATATCGAAGACCTACCAGTTTGCATCAGCCGCTTTCTACTTTTGAAATTGATTATTTTGTTTTCGTTTTTGGGCCCATTTATGAGATTTCCTGATAAAGAGAAACAGACGGAACTTCTTTCTAATGTAATTGTTTTATCAGTGGTTGCTTCCTTGAGTATCGCAGGCCTTTTGCGTCCAAAGTACTTTGCAGAAGCATGAAAGCAATAATAAAGTAGCACATTAGTAATACAGGAACTGTTGCTGGCAGAGGTGTAAGTCAAAAGCTGGCGCTGGTAAAGCTCTTGCGTAACAGTAGGTATATAAAATGTAGCAGCACCTTTTTTATGTGGCTGTAACCCCATTCTCCTGCAGACCACCTGTTGCTACATTGTCACAACGCGAAGGAAGCGGACGGACCACGTCCACATGGGCGGACCGTGACGTTACCGCCTATCGCCCACAGAGGCCCTCTCCCCTCCGCCGATTGGACGAAGGTCGCCCGAGTGGGCGGGTCTAATCCGAAGTCTTAACAAAGTTTTCCTTGTAGTGCGTACATTTAAAGCAGTGCCGATTCTGCGGCGATTCCCGTCATAGAGAGACCGCGGGCACGTCTTCATGCGCTGAACTATGGTCGGAGATTACTGCTCCTTCTCCGGAGAGAAAACGGACATGCACTCGCAGAGGAACTCCAAAAACGGACTAAGTTGCAAAATGGTGCTGCAGGCGGTCGGGAAAGTTCTAAGGTAAAAAAAAAACAAAAAAAAAACAACTAACGATTTGAAACAGTCTGTACTAAGAGTCAGTCTAAAGTGGAGAGCGAAATATTTTCTTTTCTTTTTTCGTTCTGCGAATGGATGTTTCATGAAATCGTGGAGTCCTTTAATCCTTTAATGAGTCGAGAAAGAAGTAAACTGCCCTCAGGTTCTCTCGTGTCTGGGGGGGGGGGGGTCACCGTGCGTCTATTTACTGTACAAATCGTACTGGAGCAGACGAAGCCCATTCGCGGTCAATTTCTTGCAGTGATTGTCCCCAAGGGACAAATACAGGTTTTTGAACTGGAATTTGTGCCAGCTCCGGGCTTACCGCGGTCCGCCTCAGCCGAGCGTTCAGTCCGCGACTGGTTGGCCGGAAAGCCTTCTACTTCCATCTCGCCTCAACGAGGCCAGGAGAGATGCGACACTGTCCTTATGCATTCAGAAATTTGTAGTTATATTTAACAAAAAATAAAGTATATCATATAAATATACAATAGATATAATATAATGTCTATTTTACAAACTAATATTGATCCTCTCTTAGATCACCTGCAGTGTTATTTCACTGCAATGGTAAATCCTGCAGCACAGCAGGAAATTGACCTGCTAACTTTGAGGGTTTTTTTTCCCTCATAAGTCTTGATTCTTGAATGGTCATCCGATCAACAATTTCAAAATGTAGAAAACAAAATTGCTTGCATTCAAGAAAATATATATTTGTTGAAGGTTGATGTTTTTAATCAATCTTGGAAGCCATCTCTGGGCTACATGGGCCAGCCTCCATTGAAAGAATGTATGACCCAAATATGATTGTCCTCCGTGTCAGAAACAACAGTCTTAGTCATGCTGAAGCCTTGGAGAGAATCAGTTACGACCCGGGAAAAAAAAAAACATGTCTCCTGCTGACCCAGTTTACTTCTGCACACTAAGCCTGTTCATCAGGTGCAGAAGCTATGATGTCATCTTGATATGCTCCTCTGGGAAGCAGCCGGTCCTGTGAAGGATTTTGTCAAGTTTCGTTTTTACCTTTGAAATCAGGGGATGGGTGTCCTCCCAAGCAAGCCATCCCTCAAAACCCGTCGCCATCTAGGACATTGTAAAATTTAAAGTCGAGAATGTCCTCCATCTTAGAATTCTCTCCACAGACAGTAGTGGACAGGGCAGAGAAAATTTTCATATTGCTTGTATTTTCTGGTGTAGGGACTGACAGGTATAGACATGTCCTGCTGCACCCTTTTTCCACCAGCAACTCTGCATAAGTCAGCTGGTTACTTAGAAATTGCACTTGGTTAATTTATTTTACCGGGAAGCCCCACCAGGGATTTGCTATATCACCATCTGAAGAAAGGCTGAACAAAACATTTAATCTTAAATACAATTTCATAGAAGCATAATGAATGCTAAAGTTACTCATTGAGTTGCTTGTAGTCCTAAGAAAGGGGGTTGATTATATTGTCTGATTTAAGAATGTAAAATGACCCCCCACACATGCACACTCAACTGATCAACTGATTGGATTGATCTGGGCACTCGTATCAATCGCATCTATCAGGTCAAATCAATACCAGCACTATTCTTCGTAAGTTTTCTTTGCCATGTGCTTAAGCAGAGTCCTAGTCTTATCTCACAGTAGCACCCCCCCCCCTTCCTGTCACACATGTGTGGTGTTTTTGTGATGTTGATGAGGTTGCATTATAGCAATGGTAGGGGGTTCTTACCTTCTCTTCAGGGTTGAGAGTCACTGAATGGATGGGATTCCGCACATGGTGGCAGGGGGACTAGGAGTTTGCTATAATCATGTGGAGAAAGAGCTAGAAGCTGAAGTGAGTGTGTGTGTGCATTTATGCATTTTAATGTGTAGGCCCACACCCTAGCAACAATTAGTATTTAATGATTTACAGTGCTGCTGATGCCCCCGGTGATGCTTCTGATTAAGCAGTGGCATCTGCGCCTACTTTGTTTGCATTTACCTCTTATCTCTAAACCCCAGAAATAGTTTATTTGAAGTGAACTGAAACTTCATCTATAGCTTTGATAAAGTTTTCTACAATGATTTAAGCAATGCAAGACCAAGGCTTTGGTTTAGTCCAGCCTTAACCCTGTCTCTTTTTAGCCCCATAATGGCTGCTGTGGTCATTCTTGGTACGCTCAGGCTGCGTGCTCTCTTCTGCCTGTGGTTTTTCAGGGAAAAGAACCATTTGGTCTATTCAATTTGAATCCTGAAATAGATTGGTAGGCTTGGCTTGGGGAAAACTGGTCTTCCTTACTCAAAGTTCTCTTCTTACAAAATGGCTGAGCTTGTTTCCTCAGGCCTCATCTTATCAGCAAGGTTTTGAATGATATTCTCTTGCTATTGATTTTTACTACATTTC
Organism: Fistularia tabacaria; assembly: GCA_901007705.1. NCBI lineage: Eukaryota > Metazoa > Chordata > Actinopteri > Syngnathiformes > Fistulariidae > Fistularia > Fistularia tabacaria. The sequence goes on from CAAKHD010000468.1 coordinate 8,839, forward strand.
TTCTAACCCTGAAGACAGTTGAGCCTATAATCATTTCACAAAAGAGGAAGTATTTGTGGCTCTTCCTCTCACCTCCCAGGTGTTTGTTTGATGGTCGGGTCAGTTAGGGGTGTTTGATTTTTAACTGTGTCTGTAGTGCTTGTTATCTGTTCCAACCTTATCAGATCACTGGGTCTGTTTTCTAGTAAACAGTAATGTTTCCGAGCCAGCAGGTGACACACAGCCATTAACATAGGTTTTCTTTTTGTTACAGAGATAATTAGAAATTTTTGCTTTGCTTATGGTCATATTGCTTCTACATTTTCTTCAACTCCATATTTTGCACTTGTACATCGTGGGTAGTGATAGCTTCAAGACTCAAAAGAAATGCAGTTCATTGCAGTGAGAAGGGGGGTGATGGTAGACTTCCTTGTCAGCGCTGTATGATTCTACATGCTACTTACTGCTTTCGGATCACATTAACCTTATCCATGTGCTAACGTTAAGATCCATCTGTGATCCAGAAGACCAATTCGACAGTTCCACTATATCCGTTTCGGCATGAGCCATGAGCTTTGGGGGAAAGTCTATTTTCCAGGTTCAGTTTTAACAGGATTCCGACTTCAAAACAAATAAAAGCAGAAAACGTCAAGCGATTGCTTTGTGTGTGGTGGCAAAAGTGTCTGAGATTATGCAACCAATGGACATTTGTTTTTGTTAGAGAGGTCAAATGAATATTCCAAAATCGATTAAATCATCATTTTAAAAACATGCAATCACTAATGCTGCTGTACTTCCCCCCTGCTCTTCTATGGGCTGGGGTGCACTGAACATACTAGTCATACAACATGATATAATATGGACACTGTTTTAAAGTATTTTTTAAATGTAATCCTATTAATATTGCATTTTTTTAATAATGCATTAAAAATGGAAATATATCTCATCACAATTCCTTTGAGAATTCATTCTTTTTGCAGTGTGGTGGAGTGCAGTGCTTGGGCTTCCTGCTTCACACCATAAAGGCTCCAGTTTTAATCTAGAGGCTGGAGTTTGCATTCTTGTGATGGCCTCTGCCGGTTCTCTCCAAGTTCTCCATCGTCCTATCACAGTCCAAATACATGCAGTAGGTTAATTGAAGACTCAGAATTGTCAACAGGTATGAATGAGAGTGAATGGTTATATCAACTAGCTGTAATAGACTAGTTGCTGGTCGAGGGTGACAGCCCCCCCCTTCTCAATTGTCTGTCTGGATGAGCTCCTGCACCCCCTGCAGCACTGTTAGCAGGACAATGAAAGAATGAAAAATGGACATTATTGATTAGATATTTCAGGAGTAATAATCTGACTGCATTTATGGCAAATCATGAAACCCTGTTCTGGCATTTCTGACAAAGGAAAGAGGGTGTCAGCTGGAACTTTTTTTCTTTGGAGCGCTAGAGAGAGGGAGGGCTTTTCAATAGTAAATTAAAGTGTTTTAGAATAGCAATTAAGTTAATTCTGCATCGTAGCTGTGCAGTGGCCCCAAGTGATTCCAGGGTTAATTGGAACCAGGGTCTGGGAATGTGAAAGTTTGTGGTGTACCATCCAGAGGTTATCTCCTCTTAACACAAAGTTTTGAGAGATAAGAGCATTCAGTTCTCAACAGAAACTTGGTTTGGTTAGCTACAGCAGCTTAATTATGTACTAACAAAAGGGCAAAGTTGTTTTTGATCCTCTTTCACTGAGAAAGAGCCATATGTGTGCACACGAGGACAAGCGGGACACACAGCCAGACAAGACAGACTAGCCTCTTCTGGACTTTTCTTGAGCACTCTTGTGACACAGCCTGTTACGCTTGTTGCACAGCTCTTGTGACGAACTGGGTTGGCAGGGAAAAGACAAAGTGGACTGCAGCGAGGGTTGTGAGGTTGCTTAAATGGGTTTACTGGAAGCCCCAGGTGTGTTTGTGCTTAGCATTGTTTAGAAGCCAGTTAGTAGTAGTGGTGCCTGGAAGGAAAGGTAATTGGTGGAAGAGGTTTGTGTTGCTGGGAAAAGCGAAGGGGGGGGGGGGTCGGTTGCCGACAGATGGAGTTGAACAGCTGTTGGGTCAGTCAGCCTGTGGTTCCGTGACGATGACCTCCACGTCACCTGACTACACAACCCCATGTCCTTACTGTTTTTATTACTGATAAACCCTGGCATGTCTCACTTCCTGTTTCCTAGCCTCCTCATTTGCTTAAAGTGAAGCACATTTGCGCACATGATTTTCCTTATGGCTCTTAGTGCATGATTGCCCGATGTGAGCAATTTGTGTGAGCCTACATCGTAGACTTGTGCCAGACAGGCTGTGGCACTCTCCACCTCCAGCTTGCAAACATGTGCCTAACCCTGGCCTAGGTTTCTCCTCTGCTCCTTCTGTTTAGCCTGCCTTGATCTGGTGAGCAAAAGAAGCATCTGCTGCCTTTTATGGCAAAGACTTGCATGGAAGAACTTTACCAAGAACAGACAAAGTGCGCGTGTGAGGACAGACTCTTTACGTATGAAGGCAGGAATTCTGGCATTGAGGAAGTTTTATTTATCCTAAAATAAACTAAGGGCTCCAGAATTTCACCTCCCCTTACCACACAAATGTTCACTCAAAGATGAGGGGGCGTTTTCATGGAAAATGCTGAAATTACAGAGGGAGAGAAGCAGGAAATAGCTCAGTGAGACAGAATGTTTTCAAAAGGAAAAAGGAGGGGTGGGGGACTGAACCTTTCACAGGAGCTGAGCACTTTCTGAGGAGCTTAGCACAGCCTTTGAAAAGTTGTGAGACCTGACCGTATCTGTGCATGAAGCTCTTACCCCTGGTAAAGCTCTTTCACATGACGGAACATGTAGTTCAAAGCACAAAACCACACAGACCACCTGAATCTGTATGTACCCCTGAGTAGTTTTCTTGTCGATTGTAGCATATGGGGGAGAAGCGAGAAGAAGATTAGGAAGAAATGATAAAGTAAGATTTGGTTATTGGGATCGGGGTAAATGGGAAATTGGTGACTGACAAAGGGAAAGGGCAGAAAAGATGAGGCCCGGGTCTTCTGGTTAAACAAAAACGCTGTTTGGCCATGTGTGCATCAAGGAGCTCATAAAAGAAAAAAAACAAGGCCAATCATTAATAATTAGCCAGTGGTGTTTTCTTATCAAGTGCATAAGTTCAAGCTCGAGTCCAACTAATAGAAAGATGTGTAATACCCTGACCATGCTTGAGCCAACAAATGAGAACCTGAGCAAGCTCAGCTTCTCTGGTTCCCAGTGTTTGAGATGAAGAGGTTCACAGCTATGCACTGCTTGGCGTCATGTGCTCAGTGGGAACAGACATGTAAAACAGGGGGCATTTCAAATATTCACAGAGTAAAAGGTGACATGCTGTCTATGCAGCCACATGATGAAATACATTCCCTTGTCTTTTGAGGTGGAAAACAGGGCTATGCTTCCTAAATAGTTGAATTACCGTCCAAGGGCTTTTGGCCAAGAAGCCTCATGCTCCACAGTCCTGTCATGTTTTTGCAAGTGTTTATTTGTTCCCATGGATATCAGCTGGACCTGTGTTAATCTACCTCCTTTTTATTATTTTCACTCACTTTGCACTCCTTCCTCCCCATTCACTCACTTCCTAAATCTCCTGCAGAGAAAAAAAAAAACCCAAGCAGAAGTCACTGGGTCCCACAAAACAGCAGTGCATGTTGTTGCTGAAAATCAGTGATATGGAGAAGGGTATGGGTGTTGCTAGAAAGGTCCCCTCATCATTAGCACAAATGGAACAGCTCTCACATGTCCTACAGTCATGGTTGCCAGACTCCCGAGATCGGGATGTGAGCGTGTGATTGGGGAGAAAAAAGTGGGTGTGGAGGGAGGAGACAAGAAAACCAATGATAGAGGCAGCGAGTGAAACATGAGGATCAACTAATGTAAGTTCAGGGCACAGACTCAAATTCTCGTCATTAAAGATGACATACTGGCAGGCGGTCAGTAAATAAGTCTTTAACCTCTGAGTCTAAGTGACCACAGACCCAGACATCCCGGCTTCTTTTTTCTTTTCCTCACTCGGGTATAAAGCTTTTCAACCTTTGACACCAGATTGCCCTGACTGGATTGACATAGTCGGGGGGTTGGGTTGGGTGGGGGTTGAGGGGGTAATAGACCTAGAAGTTCAGGAAGGGTGTGATATGGCATTCCCATGCTAAAAGTCGCAGTGGAAGTACAAGGCCCTTGGGATGGCAGTCGTGACTCAGGCTGAAGACTTCACATTAGGTCAGAGGTCGGTCTGCGTGATCAGGTAGTGGAGTTTGTGCAAAATTTGCTGTGTACAAGTGATACACCAATTTTCGTAACCATTTCTGCTGTTTTTAAAGGGTGAACTCAGGTCAGGTATTCCGTTCCATGTTTGCACTGTTTGTTTTCACTAGTGGCCCTTCTTGAGAATTTTGGTTGAATGATGTATCTTATTTTTGCATTGCATGGACCTGTCTGGAAATCTTCCAGGCTGGCTGTCTTACAAAGCTCGTTTTACTGTCCAAATTTACTGGAACTGTACAAGTTTCCCTCGAAAGCTCTTCAGTTCCAGCGCATTAAATGTATAACATTCTCAACCTTCCCTCTTCTCTTTATTGCAGGAAGTCAAAGACGAAGCCAAATGGAAAGAAGCCTCCTGCAGAAGAGAAGAAGCAGTACTTGGAACCCGAGTTCACAAAAATCCGGGTGGTGGACTTTGACCTCAAGGAGCTTGTGGTGCTGCCAAGAGAGATAGACCTCAACGAATGGCTAGCCAGCAACAGTAAGTGACAGGGGCTGTTGTGTGCATTTATGACACAGTACTTTGAAGAAATTGAACAAACGTTAATGAGAGCAAAGCATCCCACCATCACTTCAGAGAGTAAATACATATGATGTAAATCCCACAGAGCCTTTTTCCTGGTGTGGAGGCAGCAATGATCATATCTGTGTCAAAAAGTTACTTTGTGCAATTCAGATTGGACTTTTTTCAAAGGTTTGGGTTGGTTTTTCCATGTTTGTATGTGCTTGTCATCTGGAAATGACGAGATGTTCCAGCGGAGCTTGACCGGATTTAGAGCCCGACCTTTAACATGTTCCAGGTCTGGAACAGCATCCAGCCTGTTCCCAGCAACTCCCTTTACCAGCCTATTACAAACCCCCACCCCCAACCCCCATTGAAATGAATGCTTATTATTCGTGAGCATCATCTCAACAGATCTGTAATTGAATTGAAATGGGTCAGTTTCTTGCGCAGGGAACAGAGATACATAGCATTCCTTTTCCCTTTAAATCTTAACTGATAAAATCTCAGACAAGTTCCAACACATCTCAATATGTTCTGCGTCAAGTTTGATATTATGTAAGACATCTTGTTTCGGCTTGTATTGAACTATAAATCATTCTTCACTTCAAACATTTGTTTGAAGGTGTTGGGATCAGTTGGACTAACAGTCATAATGGGTTCCGGTGAATTCTATTCAGATATGTTCTGTGAGAAAGGGATGTGCACTTAGGGGCGGTGCAACGTGAAATTTATTTCATTTCAGAAAAAAACACAACTTAGATGAAACAGGAGTTAGGAAAGATCTGCTCTTTCACCCAGAAACCAATTCTTCATGACATAATAAAAAAGTTAGAACTATAACAATAGCTTTGAATGGCTCAAAGATTATGGGCCTCAGTCATTAGAAGCCTACACATCATATAAAACCCTAGTGCTAGTCATCATGAGACACTTATTAATGGCTCTATATAATTTAGTCAGTCATGACATGATCGTAGAGTTACAGTATTAATGCAGCATGAACATAAAAACAGTATAGTTATTACAGTGACGCACAAGTGATGTGATACATTACTCCCTTTTTACCACAAGCAGACCTGCTGATCCACCTGTTGCCAACTTCTGTAAATAGCTACGGACTCCTATTCCCCCTATATTTTTGTAACCATAGGAAAACAACGATCAACATTTTATTTTCAAAATTTTGACGTTAAAGTTATCTGTTTTTTGGTTATGGAAGACTTTACAGTCCTTTGTTGTTGGTTTTTTGTTTTGCTACATGGGTGTGTTCAATAAATATGCCCTGATAATTGCTATGGTAATGACCAAGCCAAATCTCAACTCAATTACATACAACTTCACTGAAGTGGCCAAAAAGACACGAATTTCATCTAGCACTGAAGTAACTGGAATTTGTCAAAGCTTGTTGTTTGCCAATGTGTTCCTCCTACACAAGAAATACCTGTTTTCGTTTCAAAAGATGCCAGCAGCAGCTTACCGAGACATTAGCCACCTCCCCTGTTTTCATGCTAAGGGAAAGAACGACTTGTTGGTTTACTGTTCATGTGACCGTCGCACTAACCACAATAGCACATGGAGACAGTGAAGGTTTATGTGGGTGTGCGTCCTCATCACTCAGGCCATAGTAATTATGTTAAAAGAGCACCTAATTTTATCAAACCAACCATTCATCAACCAAAAGAGAAAATTTTATGTGATATAAATATGATCTTTATTCTGTCCTCGCTATGGTGTATCTAATTGTTACGAACCGGCTGAAATGTTAGCTTCCTGCAGGTAGCCCACGATTAGCTAGCCTGTTTTGAATGGGGAAAAAGGACAACAAAAAACAACCTAGACAGGGTACCTGGTAGAAGAGACTGATTAGTGTCTCTCCTTCGTTCACAGTTTTCATTTTCTTATTTATTTTTCCAACACTTTTGATGTCCATCTTCGGATGTATTGCTGAAAGCGGCCTGACTTTTATGATCTAGATACGACATTCTGTTATCTTTTCATTTAATTCAGTGTGCGATAATAGTTGAGTGTTTAATGTGACATACTGTTGGTCTACCACATGATACAACATGTTCTAATTTCTAAATATCTAAATGTTAAACAACCTTGTCAAAAAATTAAACAAGTGCCAGAATTTCGGAAACTGCTTCCAATGGACTGCTTTCCTTTTGTAGCGAATGTCACACCCTGACTGACATGCTGACGTCTGTTCTTGTCGTTGCTACAGCGACAACATTCTTCAATCTTATCAACCTGCAGTACAGCACCATCTCAGAGTTCTGCACTGGGGACACCTGTCAAGCCATGACAGCATGCAACACGTAAGTTAATCAGAAAGGTCATTTTCCATTGATGGTATCTTCAAGCGCTGCTCCCCTGATAGCGTCAGAGGTTGTACTGCCTTTGATTTCTGGTGTCCAGCTGCCCTTACGGTCCATCTTGGAATGTGCAGCATGCAGCTCAGACGTCACGGAGGGAACTGTATTTTTAACTAAAGAACTGCAGACCAGCAAGTATAGCACCCTTGTGTGTCTGTGTGCTGCGATTATCTAGACAATCAGATAAAGTGAAGGCAGCGAAACATTAAACAACAGGATATTGTTACACGGCTTTCTATCGACTGGACAGGAAGCGGCTAATGACGCTGCCCATTAGCTTACCCTTAGCAAAGAAGATAAACGCACTTTACATCCAAAAGTTGTGCACTTTATTGACTTCATTATTGTCTCAAAAACAGTCTCACAGTGTGTAATATGGATCCAAAGGTAATATTATACAGTCACGTATATGAATATGCAATTTTAAAACCAAGGATTAATATGACAGGATATTAATGTATCATTGCATGATATAATTTAAGCTCAGTATGGTAGGAGCTCAAACTCTCAAAAAGAATTGCAGCTCCCTCAGTTTCCAGAAGCTGTTGTAGCTTCACCTGTACTACCCCAATGTCCTCCATCATCTGAATCCTGCTGTTATCTGAACAGCTGTTATCTGAAGCCCGTGTATATGATAATATATTTACATCACAAAGACCCACCCTTTACTCTGACAACAGATCCCGGGTTAAAATGGCTTTTTTTAGAAGACCACCCCTGTTCACAGGTGGTTAATTCCTTCTGTGTGCAGTAAAGCTCCATACAACTGCAGTGGTGAATGTTTGTTAAACCACAACATGGAGACCCATTGGTTGTCATGTTAAGAGAGGGGAGTTGACTATCTGTAAGTATTTATCTTACTAGTTAGCTCTGTCAGGGCGGGGTGAGGCTCTGTGTGTGAGGCCTTGTCTTAGGATGGATCCTTCATTCCCCTTGTGTGTACGAAAGGCTGGAAAAACCAGATTACCTACACATACAGAAAGCAAAACTCCCACTGCAGAGTAAACGGTTGCTCACACTCAGGCAAGAAAGGAAAAAAAATCGTGAGGGCGAGAAATGACGCATGCAGGATCATTTGCAGTGAATGACAAACCTGTCACAAGGTAAGCACTTAGTCAAGAGTGGATTTTTCCACTGCTGTCCCCTGAAGCTACCGCGGCTAATCTACACGTGACAATTAGAAACAGTGCTATCCTCGCCTGGGGTCTGAAGAGATGTTATGTTTGCCTTGCAAATTGCGGAAAGTACTCCAAGAAATGTGTACTTCTTGCACTGTCATTCCTCAATTAAAAATAAAGTTGTAAGTGTTCCACTTTTCATCTGTGAATGTTGACGAAAGAGGCCCTGCTTCTGCGATCCCACCATCCTCCTCTACCTGCCACACCCCTTTCCTCAATGCGGGACCTGGCAACCCCCTCCCACACACCGTCCCGTCAACCTCAGTGCCTCTGCCCAAAGACGGCACTCAACGCTATTTTTGGAAGTAAAACATTTCCATGAGCCATGAGAGAACGGAACCATTTGGTAGTTATTTCAACCCATTTTGCATGGGTGGGTGGATAGATGGGTGCGAGGCCCAGGCGGACATGCTTGTATTGGCCATTAGCTATGACTCCAGACAACCACTTGCATACTAGACTTGCCCAACAGCAGAACGGAGAACCCATGCCAGCATCTGATCCATCTATACTACTATTTGTCATCAGCGAAGCGCAGCGTGGAGGCCACATGTAGTAATTTCTTCTCACACGCAAACATGTGGAGAGCCTCGAAACACCTGGATTTTTAAGACCTCTGGCCTACAATGAGAAGGTGTCACACATTCACAGACAACCAGCACAGCAACATTACACCATATACTGCAGACAGTCATGGCATGACTACATATGGGTGGGTGAGTTTCTGGGGGGCGGGGGGCTCTTATGTCTCATTTTCAGTCCGGGGAGTAAGTGCATTGCAGGTGTTGGCGGTCGGAAGGTCTCCTCGTGGAGACTCCGTAGGGGCCGCTTTAAATTCCTGGGGATTTGTAACGTCTGGCCTCTCTGACTCTCAGGCGACCATCATCACATCCTGCATGCCAGCCCACCATTAAGCATTAAGAAGACAAGGGGTCATTTTGACCCCTCCCATTTTTCCTCATTGACCTGGATTGATCAGTCATTCCTCAGTTCTATGCTGATCTTGTTGGTTTGGTTTCAGTCTCTCCTCCCGTGCCAGGGGGGCAACAGCTGCCTGCAACTGACTGGTCTCTGAACGTGACAAACCAGCATGACTAGCTCTGTGCCGCTGACCCGCTCTGTGACCCATACAGCTCAGCAGTGTGGGCCTTTAGACTGTATGACTGGCGACGGGACTGAATCTACCCAGGAGAGAAGAGGGGGAAACAGCATCCCATCCACTGTCGTGCCAGCGGGGAATGTGGTTGATTACAAAAGCGGCGGGGGCAAAGGGGTTCGCCGATGCACTGGAATGAAAACGTCCAAACTTGATACCAGCACTAGCATGTTCTTGTTCCCATGTGTGAGTGAGCATCCGCGGGCTACACTCAGAAAAAGGAACGATCGCAAAGGTTGAGCTTTCCTTGAATGAGGAAATAAGGGAACTTTGCCGTCCATTCAGTCACCTGAAGTCTGCTTCCCGCTTGTTGTGTGTCGAGTGAATCACTTCACTTATCACATTTCAGGAAGTAGTCCTGTTTATTGCTCTCTCACAAGCATACAATGATTGTGGAAATCATACTGAGTCATGAAGGCCTAGGTGTAGTATTTCTATGCTGCGCGGACACTGTAATTTCATCGAGGTGTGTTTTCTCTGCCTGCAGAATATACTACTGGTATGACGAGAGGGGGAAGAAAACAAAGTGCACTGCTCCACAGTACGTTGACTTTGTAATGAGTCTTTGTCAGAAACTGGTCACAGACGAGGAGATCTTTCCTACTAAATATGGTAAGTGTCCCTTTGCCGCCCCCTGCTGCTCAACCTGATGCCCTTCAGCCTCTCAGAGGTTTCGGAATCCTGTAGTTTATCTACTGCATACATCCAAAATGCACAAGGATAGAAAATCAAATGTGAGATACAACACAAATAAATGAGCTCGGTGTCCCATCAGAAGTGTCATTCAACACTATATATTTTCATATAACTGGGGATGTCTCACTATTTTTGAGGAAAGTTCTTATAGAGGTATGTTTGAGTTATCCAAGTATGTAAATGTTACCCTCTCACAGAAATGTTTTGATCAATTTTGATTAAGTTATAAATGATCACTGATTTTCCCCTCGCTCTTTTCTCTGGAGGCAGAATTTGTACTTCAAGTGCAATGTTGCTCAATGGCATCTGCACCCACCAGACACTCAAATAGTGACACACTGATATTGGAAAAATAATAGTGAGCCACAACATGAGGGTTTTTTTCACAGTTCATTTGATATTATTAAAGTGTCCAGTGTTCCGATTAAATATGGAAAAAACTTTGAAATGAAGAATTTTCCCCGTGTCCTTTGAGACGGAATGTCTGACTGACAGGTGGGCCGGTGGGAAAAATGCGTGGGTTGAGGAGTGGAGGAGGAAGCGTTCACAACGTTGCTTTATCTCTGTTGCTGACTCCTCCCCCTAATCCTCCCTTGTGCTTCCCCCACCTCCTCCTCCCTTCAGGCAAAGAATTCCCAAACTCCTTCGAGTCCTTGGTAAAGAAGATCTGTCGATACCTGTTCCACGTATTGGCTCATCTCTACTGGGCGCACTTTAAAGAGACGGTGGCTCTGGACCTGCAGGGCCACTTGAACACTCTGTATGCACATTTCATCGTTTTCGTAAGGGAATTCAATCTGGTCGACCCCAAGGAGACCTGTATCATGGACGACCTGTCCGAAATCCTCTGCACCCCCGCGCCGCCATCCGCCGCCTCGCCAGCCCCCTCTGCCCCAGCCTCCGCTCCCTCCCCCTCTTCACAAAATCACGTCACAGAGAGATGAGCGGGGGAGGCGGCGAGACGCCAGCCCCGGGGGCGATGGAAGAAAAGATAGACGGGAGATGGAGTGACGGCCTGGCCCCCGTCCTCGGTGCCAGCAGGACTTAGAGACCTTCCACTACCCTTGTATTTCGCTATGACACCAACCAACCAGCCGGAAGAAAGAGGAGGAGGGCTTTCTGGGGATGGGGTGGGGGGTGTACGGGGTTGCGGGGAGGGGTTTATCACGCCAGCAGGAATTGGCGTGAGCCTTCCTCCCAAGGGCAAATCCCTCCTGTCTTCTCTGCAATTTAAACTAGGAACAAAAGTTGATGTGTTTGTTTTAATTTTTGGTTTTATTTCACTTTTGTTTTTGTTGGAAGTTTTTACTCGTTTTCTTTTTTGTTTTGTTTTTTTTTCCCCCTCTTTTTTTGGTGGGGGTGGGCAGGAGGGGGGGGGGGGCGCACCCGTGCTCGATCCTCGGCCGTACCGACAGCACAGGGAGGGGACTCTGCTTTGCTTCTACCTACCCTTGTACAGTGTTGTTGTGTGGAGGAGAGACGTCTCTGCTGTCCCCCCTAATCCCGCTGGGGCTGGAGGCAGTCGGCGGCCACACAGCCCCAATGCCGGCCCGCAGAGTGCTGCATCGCTGCCTGACGGGGAGATACTAGCCAGTTCCTGTGCACGCAGTTGATGTGGGGGACAATTCAAGCGCTTCCCACTCAGGACCTGAGAGAAATTGTCACTGCTCGCTCTCGCTCTCTCTCTATCACTCACTCTCTCTTTCTGTCTCTCTCTGTTCTCTGTCCCTCGTTGCCCAGACTGCAGACTCCCGGATGTTATACACAAGTTGAAAGCATAATAACCGCCTGGCTGGTATCTTCCAGACATTTCCCAGAGCCTACATGTAGAGGGCAGCAGAGAAGGACAGGGAGACCGAGGAAAGTCTAAAGATTGTATATTAGATATTTAATCTGATCAGAGAACTGCTACTTAGAAACTGACTGGTGTCCGAAGCAGAACCGTTAGTCTGTGCTCAGCACAGAAGACCCCCCCCCCCCCCTCCCTCCTCAGTCGCGCACACACATTTACACACCTGCCTCAACCGCACAGAAGGACAAAGACATGATGTAATGTCTGCAGGCCCAGAGAAAGAGATGGCGGCGGCGGGGGGCGGGGGGTGCTGCGCCCCACTGCTCTGAAGTTCCAATATAAACCACACATCTCCTCTGTTTTCTTTTTTTTTTTGGATTGTTTTTTTACACGTCCCTTTTTAAAATTGCTTTTTAAAAGGATTATCAGAGGAAAATGAGTTTGGAAGTAATTCTAATGGCATCATGGCAAAGTCTGCTCAGAGTTAACTGTACAAATAATTGCAAGCGGATTCTGTCAGACAGCCTCTTTATGGAGGAGGATTGGGTTTATTTTTTATTTATTTTAAATTTTTTTGCAGGGTTCTTCAGTTCTGGCTCTTGTTTTTATGTATTTTAATTATTAACTAAGTTAAAAGCAATTTAATATTTCAAGCTCTGCGGATTATAATCTAATAAAAGAGAGAAATGCCGACCCGTCCAAGCGTCTTCTTTATGAACATGTTTATTGAAATGAGGAAATGAATCTCGCCTGTGTTTAGAAAATCAGGATGCTGCACGAGCACCCCTGAACACACCATAGGCCTCTACTTTCAGTCCAAAAACATCAGTTCTACTTTTCATACTATAAAGTTAAGTCAAGTCAGATTTTATCTTCATCTGTGCCCTGAGCTCTCTCAATTTGCGTGGCTAAATCCAAGCGTCTGCTTTTATTTCTTCTGAATATTAAAGCTATTCTTGAATAATCCCCACTATTACCATGTAACTGTTGGCACTACGGTTATTATTAGTATTACTAGTAAGAGATTATTTGTGTCTGTACATCCCTACCCTCATACCCCCCCCTCACACACTTTCCATCACTGTCCTTCTCTCTCGCTCTTTTTTTACCCCAACCAGTCAAGACAGAAGGCCTCCCGCATTGAGCTGGGATCTGTCCAAGGTTTCTGCCTGATTAAAGTCAGTGTGTCCTTCCCACTATTGCCTAAGTGCTTGTTCATGGGGGAATGTTGGGTTTCTGCGAACAACTACTCAATGCAGATAAGCAGATGAAGGAAGCGTCTTATTTTCAAATAAAGGTCAGTTCAATGATAGGAATTGTTTGGCGCACACCATTAATCTTGGTGGATGTCTAAAATGATGAACGTCTTCACCTTCAGCTTGGAGCATTAAAAAAATAATAATAATTCGCTGATCTTTGTGGAAATCTGCATTTTAATCAGAGTGCTGCTCTCCTGCAGGACAGGAAACAACAGCAGCGCAGGCATTGTTTCACTGGACTTGCTAACTCAAACCCCCACTCTTGAATGCAGAAGTACATTACAGATTTGCGTATCCTTTGTTTCGATTCCAGTAACATCCTACTGTGTAACTGAGTGATAAAATCAAATGTCTTCCATAAAACTTTTGAATGCCTGAAAATGAGAGGCAAGATTAGAAATTGAAAAATACAAGTGATATAAAACTGGAACGAATAGCAAAAAAAAAAAAAACCTTGACATGTAACGTGCAAATTATTAGTATTTAAATTAGGTTTTTAATTTTGATAGTACCCCTCCATTCTCTACTCGGCGTCGCTGTTACTCGGATGAATTATGCCGCCCTCTAGTGGTGGTTTGGGGGTATTGAAGTATATGTTTGAACGTGTGTACAGTATTCTTGCATGTGTGTATCTATGTACATATCTCTCTCTATCTCTCTCTCTCTTTTATATATATATATATATATATGTGTGTGTGTGTGATGGTATATGTACATGTATGCATGGATGGATAGATCTGTCTATGTATGTATGTATTCGTGTGTGTATTTTTGTGTCTATGTATGGATATGTATGGATGTATGGATGTCTTTATGTACCTGTATGTGTGTTTGAATGTATGTACAGTATGTCTGTATGTATGCATGCATGTATGTATGTATGTATGTATGTTAGTTTGGGTATTTACCCGTGTTTGGATGTAAGTATATATATATATATATATATATATATGTAGACACATGGAGCGACCTCTAGAGCATGGAATCCAACCGCTGAGTTTCATCATACGAGCTATGTGTGATGTGCTGCCCTCTCCAGCAAATCTGCAGCTACGGCAATAATCAAGCTCATTCTGGTTGGCTGCAGAACCAGCCTCACTCAAGGGAGATACACTTGGAGACACAACCAGGTCCTCAAGTGCCTGGCTGATAAACTTGAGGGCAAAAGGGCATCTATGAGCGCCTAGCCCTTCAACAACCAGAATGTGCCACCACACAAACACCACACCACACCACACAGTGTTTGTTCGAGAGGGGGAAAAGCTGAGGGTCGGGCCCTGAAACCCTGATCTGTCCCCACTGAATGCAGCCAGGGACCGGCAGATGCGAGTCGACTGAGATCAGAGGCTCGTTTTCCCTCCAGAGATACAAACAACAACCCTGCGACCAGACATCATCCTCTTGTCTAAGTATCTTCCAGCTTGCCTACATCATAGAGCTGACCGTTCCCTGGGAGGACGCCATCGAAGAAGCGTACAAGCACAAGAAGTTGCGATATTCCAACTTGGCAGCTGAGGCAGAAAAAGCTGTATGATAGGATGCGTCCAGTGGAGGTGGGATGCAGGGGCTTTAGAGCTAGTTCAACTGCAAAGCTCCTTAGGGAGGCTGGAGTCAGGGGACAGGCCAACTGGCAAGCCATTAAACAACTAGCCCACACCGCTGAAAGAACACAGCTAACCGTGGGACACACACACCCAGGCTTGATCAACCTGTGGTGGGCCTACCTCAGCGGAGGGTGTACTGTGATAAGTGGCCAAAACACCTTTAGATGCGGAGGTACACGACTGACGATGTGTCCCACTGGAAAAAGCCCTGCAGCAGCGAATTCCTTGAAGAAATGCCAATTACAAATTTTTGTGTATATATATATATATGTTTGGATTTTTGGAGAAAAGACAGGAGTACGTACAAGACAGTATGGGGAGATACAGCGTAAGGTAAAGATAGAGGTAGCAAAGGCAAAACAAAGGGTGTACGACGACTTACATGTATGTTCAACCAGACAACATGGCTTCACACAACTACCCGACACTTTGTTTTCCACTTCTTCCAACCTGCTTGCAATGTGTGTCTTGTAAATTGCAATGTGTAAATAATGCTCACCATTGAATGTTAGATATGTGGCACTGTATTCATATCAACCAATATGTCAATATCAACTTTATATGTGGAAAACAAGTCTTCTTTCGGTGTTAAATAGTTCTTCTGAAAATGCAGCGTAAACCAAAATGATCGTATCTTCTCTTGCGTTTCGTTTAGAAAAAAAACTTTTTTTATTCGTTTAAAGACAAGCATCCAACCATCAATCACCCCGAAGCGATCTGCACGTACGATTAAATTAAAATGAAAAGGTGTATCAACAACATAAGCTGTCAGGGTGATGGGAGACATCTAGAAAAGTTCTGCAGAAAATCCAACCGTGCACCACCCTCACCCAAACCCAAGTGTCATCCATCCGTGTATCATCCTCTCGTGGAAAAGCCCTCCCGCGGGTCACTGGCTCTCCATCCTGGAGCGCCGGAGCAACGTCGACCTCCGGCGCCTTCTCACGGACGTCCGCAGGGTGACGCCCTCGCTCAGTTTGAACTTGGCGATGCCGCCCGCCCGGTCCAGGGTCTTGGCGCTGCAGCAGGGCGTCGGCACCCGAACGGTGTTGCCGAACTTGGAGTAATCCACGGCGTACATCCCCTCCTCCTCGGACACCGTGGGCACGAAGCGCTGGCCCCACAGGATCTCCTCCGACACGTAGGAGGTCCGGGCCTGCGTGGTGATGCCCGTGGTCTCCACCACGCCCTCCAGCACCGCCACCACCTCCACGTCGTCGTGCAGCAGGTCGGCCGCGGACAGCTCGTACAGCGGGCTGTCCTTGTCGATCGCGTGGCAGACGATGAGCGGCGAGACCAGGAAGACGCCGTTGGTGCCGATGGGGTTGTCCGTCAGGATGTCGATCTGGTCCAGCGGCACCACCTCCCCTTCCTCGGTGCTGCTCCTCCGCACCACCTGCATCCGCACGGTGGCGCCGATGATCATGCTCTTCCTCAGGTCGCCGATGCGGATCATGAAGCACAGCTTGTTGTTGCGGACCGAGATGACGGCGTGTTTGCTGAAGATCAGCGTCTCTGCGCGCCGGTGCGCCTGCGCCGTTTTCATGAAGATGCAGCCGAGCATGATGGCGTTGATGACCAGACCCACGATGTTCTGCACGATGAGCACGACGACGGCCGACACGCACTCCTCCGTGATCATCCGCCCGCCGAAGCCGATGGTCACCTGGACCTCGATGGAGAACAGGAAGGCGGAGGAGAAGGAGCGGATGGCCGTCACGCAGGGCACGAAGTCGTCCCCCGGCGCGTCCAGGTCGCCGTGAGCGAAGGCGATGAGCCACCAGATCATGCCGAAGAGGAGCCAGCTACACAGGAACGACATGGTGAAGATGACGATGGTGTGGAGCCACTTGAGGTCCACCAGCGTGGTGAACACGTCCTGCAGGAAGCGGCCCTGCTCGCGGATGTTGGTGTGCGCCACATTGCAGGCGCCGTTCTTGGCGACAAAGCGGGCTTTGCGCGGCTTGGCCTTGAACTTGGGCTGCTGCAGGACGTCCTCGGCCAGGCGCGTCAGCAGATAGTCCTCGGGGATGAGACCTTTGCGGGACAGCATGTCGCTCCCATGTCACGCTCCCGCAGCGGGGGAGAGTCCCGACGTCGCCCGCTTTTGCTGGAGGAACGCGCCTTCCTCGCGTCGCTCCCACTCCCACGCCCAGCCGGGGAAAAGAAAAGTCCTCCCGCGGCTCCAGCACCTGCCGCCGTCACTCAGGGCAGTTTCCCGGGGCCCTCCGGTGTGTGTGTGTGGGGGGGGGGGATCGGACTGCAGACGCGCACATTGCTTGCGTGGACTGTCCGCCGCGGCCCGGTAACGTGAGATGGAGCTGCACCCCTTTTCCCCCTCCTCCGCCCGCCCCCTCCATCCCACTGACAGGCGCTGCTTCCAATGTGGGAAAGCGTGAAAAGGCACACAAAACAAATCAGACAGGATCAAACACACATTTACGAGTGGTTTGGAGTTTGCGCTTGTCAAACATCCACAACACACACACACAAGCACACACACTTGTGTTCCCAAATGTCATAAGAAATTTTCTCCCCGCCCCCAACCCCAATTTAACATTAAAATAACACGATGAGATTTCTTTTTTATTAACAAAGAAATAACATTTTATGTACAAATATAATACACCATTAAAAAATAAAGGAAACATTATTCCGTGGGACAATTGCACTTTGAATGTCTTTCTTTAAAGCTTCCTCTTGTGCTACTTGTCTGCTCGCACGAAGGAGGCGAAGACGCTGTCCTCCTTCTCCAGCAGGGTCTGGGGTCTGTCGTACTCCAGGATGATCCCCCGCTTCATCACAATCACCAGGTCGGCATTCAGGATGGTGTGGACACGATGCTGTGGGTGGAAAACAGGTCGCGCCGGGGTCATGGAGGTCACGCTTCAAACAGCCGCGGGGCGATCGCTGGGGGGTCTTGAGCGACCCCGCAAACCAAGCAGGCCGCAGACACTGGTTGAGGAAATACTTACTGCTATAGTAACTACCGTGCGGTCGGCGAAGGCGGTCATCACTACTTTCTGCAGGATGCTCTCCTGCGGGTGAGAAATAGCAGGCCGATAAAATCAAATCCCTTCAACACTGGAAGATTTTAAATGATCAACTGAAGACAAACTCCCCCACAGGAAGGGGTCAGAAGTCCAGAAGCCCAGAGGCGTCATGAATATCATGACTGCAATAACCATCTATATATACGTTCTTGATAACATTTCGTCATAATCAATAGTGCCATTGCAGACAAAATGGGATTATCACCCATGAAAACACGGCCAATATACAGCAAAATTACTAGTTTGAGAAATTTCGATTGAAATACAAGATGAAAAGGAGGTCAATCATCCAGAGGGGGGGACATTGATCAGTGTGTTACATCCCTTTCCAACAAAAGCATGACAGGCTGAAAGTAGCTCTGTTATTTGGTGTCATGGGAAATGCACGCAGAATGTCCACTTCCTAATAATTTGACAAATAACTATCATTATCTAACTATCTTATTCACTGTAATGTAATTTGATGGATTTCAAAATCTTGAGAAAACATAAAGGCATCAATTGAGCAAATAAATCCTCTCAAAGGCATTGATGAATCACAGCGACTTCAGTGAGATCTCCATGAAATCGCGTGAGGAAAGAAAGCTATTTATGGGTTTGTGACAGATTTATTCCGGGAGGTCTGGAGCTGAGAGGGTGAGAACCTCGATCTAAAGTGTCACCTTCATCCTGCCAAACCTGCTTACTGTTCACATCACGGGGATTATTTTCGAAACCTGAACTTGTCTTGTCCTGTGTCATCTGAGCTCGTCGGTTAGAGGCCGTGCTGTGGGGCCGCAGCATTGTCCACCAGGAATATCGTTCTTTGTGACCCTTCGAGCCACCAGTCGAAGAAGCCACCATTTGCGGAAAATAAAGAACCCTCTGGCTGAATCCACGCTGTTTCCAACTACCGCTGTCTTTGCGCTTCCAACACGCACACAGGGTCAGAGTTTGATGATGCCAAATGACATTTAGGTGGTTGAAAAAAACAGACCTGACCTTCATGCTAGGCTCTTTAATCTGTGTTTTGTCCTCATTATTTGTCATTGCCATGACTGCAGTCGATAGCCGGCGTCCTTATCGTCAGCCTTCACAATCACCGCACCTCTTCGACCTTTCAACTCCCCCCTCCCTGTCTTCTTTGCCTACTGTTTTTAACACATACTAACCGTTGCCATGTCAATGGAGGCGGTGGCTTCATCCATGATGAGGATGCTGCTCTTCCGGACAAACGCTCTGGCCAAACAGAAGAGCTGCCTCTGGCCCTGGCTGAAGTTTTCTCCCCCCTCCGTCACCATGGCATCTGCAACAGTCAAAGTTGAATCGAGACACCACGCACCGTAACACACGGTCAGTCGTTGTTCGCGGGATCGTTGTCAGTAAAGCAGGCAGTCCGAAATGACAGCCGGCCCTTTTCCTTATTGTTAAATGAGGGGGTGAATTTAGTCAGCCGGTGTCTCTAATGTAAAGATCAATAACGCATTGATTTCCAGTGAAAGTAGATCTCAGGTCTTGGATGGACCGCTCTTCTGTGATCAGTGTTTCCCATGGCGACGGCCTTTACCTTTAGTCTCCATGAGCTAATGAATGCCTTCAACTCTGCCAAGTATGTCACTAAATGTTGTTATAAATGTTATGTATTTATAACTTATTCTGTAACTTTTATGTATTTATTATTTAATCATTCATTTATTGTGTGCATGATATAATATATATTTTTATGTCTCTATATGTGGCCTTATGATCGAGCTGGAATATGCTCCTGCCCCCCCGTGACCCTTCCTGCAAGACAGGTAGTATAGATAATGAATGAATAAATGAATGAATGAATACTTTATCAGTCTCCCGTGGCAAACTATTCTCTGTATTTTTACCTATCAATCATGGAAAGGAGAGGAATGAAGGTTAGTTGCAGCGAGACAGAATATATGTGTATGAATGAGAGGAACCAGGGTGGAACAGTGAGGCTACAGGGATTGGAGATCAAGAAGTTGGAGGATTTCAAGTACTTAGGGTCAACAGTCCAGAGCAACGGAGAGGGTGGAAAAGAAGTAAAGAAACAGGTTCAAGCAGGTTGGAATGAGTGGAGGAAAGTGTCAGTGGTACCATGTGATGGAAGAAGATCAGCCAGAATGAAAGGAAAGGTCGACAAGAGACCGGTGAGACCAGCGCTGCTGCGTGGTTCGGAGAAAGTGGCTTAGGAGAGAAGACAGGAAGCAGAGATGGAGGTAGCAGAGATGAAGATGTCGAGGTTGGATAGGATCATGAATGAGTCCATCAGAGGGACAGCACATGTTAGATGTTTTGGAGAGAAGGTCAGAGAAGCCAGACTGAGATGGTTGGGTCATGTACGGAGGAGAGACAGTGAATAAATTGGTAGAAGGATGCTGGGGTTGGAAATGTCAGGCAGGAGGTCTAGAGGAAGACCAAAGAGAAGATTTATGGATGCAGTGATAGAGGTCATGAGGTTAGTTGGCAAGAGAGAAAAGAGGATACAGAGAATGGTGTTTGATGGATTAGGTTGATTCGCTGTGGCGGCCCCTGAAGGGAGAAGCTGAGAGGAAAAAAAAGAAGAAGATAGAGGAACTATGAGCAATGGGCATCAACTTGAACAGTGCCCGGGGCAGATCAAACCAGGAAGTTTTGGTTTTCAGACGACCGCTCTGAAACACCTAGACCATCACCGGCCTGTAAACGTTGCAATGATTCTTTTGACTAAATATTTATTAGCTGGAACATCCGGATAATAACGGTTGTTTCATGTATTGCCGATGAGTCAGTCAACTGAAAACACCTTTGTGTGATTCCCTTTGGAAAAACTCCAGACGAGGACGGACCAGCCAGGCGCCGTGACAGGTGGGATGTTGCCAGATATATCCTGAAATGTAACGCCTGACATAGCTAATAAAATTAAAATCAGGTTTCATTAAATGTTTCATCCATGTGCAAAATGAAGTAGATACCTTCTAAATGTGTTATTGATATATACGGGTTTTGCCAATTACAGGGAGTAATAAATGGAGTCCACGAGGAGGTTGATCTAATTATTCTCCTGGCTAACCTGAAGTGCTTTCTTAAATATCGACAAGAGCCATTCAGATCCGAAGGGCCTGCAGCTAATCAATGCCTCAACGGGCTCCACTCGACAGGAGAAAAAATCTTCAGTCAAAGCCCCAGCTTCTCCATTGGGTTGCGACTGAAGCAGAAATACATCAGGAGAAATGACGGGTTCCTGCTCTACGTGAGTGTTCAAAGGGTGATTTAAAGGATGGAGCTGCCTCCGTACATCAGGCCAGCTGACGTTCAGCAGGCTGCAGGATTTACACACAGGGATGCAGTAATCGACTATAGCTGTAAACCTGCCTCAGCTATATGCATCGACTTCCAGTCGGACAGAGAGACTTGTTTGTGGCAGAATTGGCAGATGGAACAAGCCTGCACACGCTCATATCCTCACCCAGTCCTCCTGGAAGGGATTTAACCACAGGCTTCAGCTGAGCTATCTCCAGGGCTTCCCACAGCATCTCATCCGTGGCCTTCACCTCCGGATCCAGGTTGAACCTGAAAACGCACAGACAAATGTAAAAAGAGTGACTTGACACGGTGTGATATTTAAACAGAATGAATCAAATCCATTGATACTCTGATATCCAATCAGAAATCTGAAATGAGATGAACTAAGTGATATGACTCAGCACATTTGACTCCATAGGAAGAAGGACCAACAGAAAATCCGCACTCGTTTAAAGCACCTAACATTTCTGTGCCAGCAGTGGATGTAAATATGCATTAACGTGGATCGTCCACTGGCAGTGTTCTAAAAACTCGCGACGAAGTTTTTGACGCTAAATACAATGAACTGCTGCCACCCCTGACACTCAGTCCTATCTGTGATACTGTTACACCTGATTAATAATATTCTATTCATTAATCAGAGTTCACAATCCATCTCTTAATGTTACTGCAAAATTAAGGTTGGGGCTAAATAAGTGTCTTATAATTACAAAGACTCTCTGATGATTATTTCTTAAAATACACCGTGTGGGCACGTCTCAGAGTTCCCTCATATTTTTGCTCCTCTGATCCTCAAAGACGTCGAGGAAGCCTCCTACATTCACTGCTGCTGCTGCTGGAGTCTAAAAATACGACGGCACCGCTCTCCCCTCCGCCCTCAGAGCAACTCGCGCTCTTAAAGAGTCAAGATCACGTGTCAAATTGTGAGCCTGGGGGGGTTTCAGGAGAGACAATGCTTTGCTCCCCTTGTACAGAAGATCTTTGCTACTGTTGGGTGAAAAGAGAGACACTGAGGCTGGTTGTACCGAATCGTGCCGCTGAAGAGGATGGGGTCTTGGAGGATGATGGACAGGCGGGACCTCAAAGTCTGCAGAGGCAGCTTGGCAATGTCGATGTTATCTATCACAATTCTCCCTTAGAAATAAAAGAAAACACTATATATATAAAATACTCGTGAATCTGACACGTGTTGAGCATTTATCGGATTTCAGTACATCAGTTAGCGATATTTTTTGTTACATTTTACCCTCAAACATGTCCACCATGCGGAAGAAAGCCAAGGAGAAGGACGATTTGCCGCTTCCTGTCCTCCCGCAGATCCCAACCTGGAAAACAAACCATCGCTGCCATGAGTTCGGCATTCATTTCAAGATTTGCTGTCCATGTCTCCCACTGAAGCGGAGGCGTTTCAGTACCTTCTGTCCAGGGTTAAAGTGCGTGTTGACATTTTTGAGCACGGGCTTGAGCGTGGGATCATAACGGACACTGAGATTCTGGATCTTGATCTCTCCCTGCCGAGGCCAGCCGTCCGGCACCTGCATGGCGGCTGGGCGGAGACAGTGAACCAGCAGGTTCATTCAAACATTTACTTTACTCTTCCTGAGAGGTCAGAAGCTTTGGCAGTTCACCATCGGCTCATACCAGCTGGAGTTCATGGTAGAACTAGCAGAATCGTATTCTATTTGTGTTTGTAGAGATAAATGTGCGGAAAATTTTGAAATAACTTGCATATGATAGAAAGCAGAAAAGAAGTTTGTGCGTTCGGTGAAATCGAGAAAGTGTACGCTTGTCGTCACTCACAGAGCAGCCCCTCGTAGTTCTCCGGTTCGGTTTTGAGAAGGCCGTTAATCCTCTTGACTGAGCCGAGCTGCACTTCCATGTCTGCCAGGTTGCGCACCATCCAGTTCATGTAGTTGGATACCTGAGGGGTGTGTTAGAAAAATGTATACACAGTTATCCCAATATTGCTATGCTTTTTCTTACACTGCAGATATGTAGTTGTCGTAAGTTGCTGCAGTCAACCAGACTGCGGAAGCAGCACGTTTCCCATCTTCACGACTCCGATCGAGAGTTCACACACACACATACACACGCACGCACACACACACACACAAACACACACACACACACACACACACAGGTTCCACTAATCTAATTGGCTGTAGGAGTGGCAATTTAAGTCCAGTGGAGTGTTTTGTTTACAGTTGTTGTTAAAATGTCCTCAAGTGTGAAATGAACCAGGCATTAAGGCATTTATTTCATCTGAGCAAATCACTGTTCTTTCTAAGACTCACTTCTTGCTATATTCTTCTTCATGTTAGAAAAACTGATGCAACAGATAGAGTGTCAGTTCCCTCAAAACAAATGTGGCGATAGTGTCAGATTTATGAGACGACATTAACAGCATTGTCATTGGCCATCAGAATGTTGGGGATGGTAAACAGGCAATACGACACACACGCACTCAGAGTCTTACCATGAGGGCGTAGGTCAGCCCCAGCCCCACCAGACCAGTGGACAGCTTGTTGTAGAGAGCGTTCATGATGGACGCCACGGCCGCTATCAAAACCACACAGGCACCGACGTACTCCTGCAGAGACAAAGGTCGGCCGACTCAGGACATGTACGACTGTACAAAATAGGGACACGTCACCGAAGAACTCCATTGTCAAAATTACACATCAGTAAAAGGCCATGTTTCTTATGTGTGCAACTTTAAAACTTAACCATTTAAGTATTAATGTCCACTTATGCACAACTGGTAAAATAGGCCTGTTTATCATAAACCCTACAGTGGGGCAAGAAAATCAAGAAAAAAAGTTTTTATATATTTTAGATTTTAGATTTCTAATAGGATGCAAACAATAAATTATCCATAACCTTTAACCAATCCAGGACATATCAGATCATTATTCATAACTACTAATATAACTAATATGCTAATGTTAGCTAATATGTCGATTTTGATCCAGGAGTCAAAACTTTGAGGTAAATTTCCGTGACAGGATCTACCAATGTTCTTGGAATGTTTTTTCTTTGAAAACTCCATTTCCGCCTTCACTTCATTTGTCTTTGTCTTCCCATTTTTTCAAAATATTTTTTCTTTCTTGCAAACGAAAATCATGTTCTTGAGTGGGTGGCCATGGAGAGACACTTTCAGGTGGCCTTGAGGAGGATCCGACAAACAGTCAGATGATGATTCACGGAGAGGAAGCAGTGGCCAAAAAGGAATTTCACTTTTGGAACAATGGTGAACATGCTAATTTCCCTGTAAACATCTAAATTTCACCTTAATTGTAACTCTGAAACATAGGGACCAGAACGAGCTGGCAATAAATGAACCCAGATGGTAAGAAAGTGTGTGGCTGTATCAGTAGGGTGAAATAAAGTTAATCATGGCATAACAAATTTCCGAACCAATTGCCCAAGGAAAGCGTAAGCTACATCGATTGGCATCTGAAAGTACTCAGCCGTATATGGATCTCTACCATGCGGACTTCAAGCCAACGGTTAGCGGCAGTGAGGAAGAGAGAGGCGATGTTGTTGGCATCAGTGAACTGCAGGAGCCTCTGTCTGAACCTGGGCTCGTACCTGCAACGGACAAAAAATATCTCAGTGAAATTTCATATTCTTTCATTGCTCTTGTAGTTTTGATTTTGTGACAGCGGCCTGAAGCAGTTGTCCTCTTGTCAGTCAATTACGATGCATTTTCCAATTTGTTGGGGGACATTTTTATAATGTTCCAACTGAAACATTAATCCACTCCGCACTTAAAAATGCAATTCACACACTCACACTCACTCTCACTCTGTTTTATTAGATTCTCTTTATGCATCAAACCGTGTCCTTCAAAGTAAACATCTCAGGTGAAGTGAACGCCATAGGTTGTAAAAGGTGCTCTTAATCACCTGAGAGCCCTTATGGTGGTGAGGCCTTCCACCGTCTCTGAAAAGTGGGAGAGTAAAGGGAGTTGGGTGCTGTCCTCCAGCTGCTGCAGGTCCCTGACAACCAGGCAGAGGAAAACATCAGCTGAGTCAGAGTTCAGGAAAACTCTGACGTAGCATTGAGAGGAGGGAGACTCTGAAAATATTCGCATTGTGAAAAAAGGCTGCTATGCCTATTAGGAAGATATCTGTAGCTATTTTAGCAGATTTTTCACTGCATAATGAGTTGTCTTGATATTACTTTTTAAAATCAAAATTTTTAAAAAAATCTCCCTATCCTATCCACACTCACGTCTCTCTATCAGTGCATGGATGATAGAAACCTCATATCTTCTCCAAATCCCTGGATATCTCAAATTTTTTCAAGGGAGCATGGCTTGATCTACTGCAGCCGCCCTGCATGGCGTCCATCATTATGTCTTTTAAGAATATGAAAGCCACTATAGTATCATGTCACCAGAACTGTTTAGCTGTTTGCACTGCTGTCAGTATGAGATTGTTTGTGTCTGTCCCTCCCTACCCTTTTACCACCCCTGTCTCTATCACGCTCTTGCTTCTTATCGACATCCGTCTTTTTCATTCTCTCTCTATTTACCCCAACCGATTGAGACAGAAGGCCTCCCTCATTGAGCTCGGATCTGTCCAATGTTTCTGCACCGATAAAGGGCAGTGTTACCTCGTCACTGTTGCCAAGTGCTTGCTCATGGGAGAATGTTGGGTTTCTGTAAATCTTTTTAAAGAGTGTGGTCCAGACCCGCTCGATATTACAAGCGTCATGAGACAACTCTGTTATGATAAGGTGCCATATAAATAAAATATGATTTGACTTGACTATCTCATAAAATATGTCTATCCCAGATGGTGTTTTTTCACTTCAGCTAAAACTGGGAACACATAAAAACCCAGGGGCCAATTCTGAAAGGCTAATGCTTTCTGCAGAGAGTTTAGTTTAGTTTGGTTTTTGGAAAAAGGTTTTGAAATTTACCATTAACCTCTGTAAATCTTTTTCTAAAGCCAAAATAGAGACAGAAACGAAAGGAGGACGACAAGCATGAACTTTAGACTGACATATAAATTAAAAAAATGTAAAATCCACTTTCTTCCTAGCTTCACTGGCACATTTCTAAATTTCCCCCTAATGAAGTTTAATGTTCCAGTACATACTGTATCATTTCAATATTCAATTCTTGGTTTGATTAAGTTTACTTTAAGTCAGTTTCCTGTCCCCTAACCAGACCCACCTGGATGCCATGCGAAAGTATTTTTGAGTGAAGTAACAGGTGACGGCAAGGGGCAGAAGGGCGATGAGGAAGACGGGGGTCACATAGGAGATGACGCCAAGGGCGGACACACACAGCAGGGTGGAGCGGGTGAGGCACTCCAGTGTGGTGGGGATGTGCTGGTCAATTGTGTTCGTGTCTGTGGAAAACCTGTTGAGGATGCTGCCCAGCGGGGTCGTCTCAAATAGCCTGGGAGCAAAAAGGAAAAATGGGAAGAAATAGTTTTTTAGTAAAATCCTGTTTCCATTTGTTAGTAAAATCCGACAGTACAGGGACACAATTGTGATTCATGAATAGTGTATTCAAGGGTGAAGTTGTTCAATCTTTTTTTTTTAGGTTTCCCAAATGTAGTGCTTATATTCAGTGTTGTTGTGCAAATGCAGCTTAATTTCAGTTTAATTTTTTCAGGCGAGGTAAATGTGTTTATTCAACCAAGCATGTGAGTTCATACGGACTTCATACGGGGTTTTATGTGTGTTTCGTCCTGTAAGCGATGCTTCCCTGGTTTTGTTTAAAGGAGGCAGATGGCGCTTTGAGTAATGAGGTGTAAAACATGCTTTTTACTGTGATTCTTTGTCGAAATGATGTGTTTTTGCTCACAGAAAAACGCACAATGCTTCTCCCCACATTTCACACTTCATGAGGCTGAGTTAAACACACACAGATACACACATACACACACACACAAGCCGAGCATTCTACCTCATGGGGGCCAGTATGATCTTGTTGAGCAGGTTGTGGTGGAGCTTCTTGGCCACTTTGAGGCCAGTCCACTCCACAGCCACAGAGGTGGCGAGACAGAGGATGATGCCCAGGCAGCACAGAATGCTGAACACAGATAGATACCACGAGTGACTGAAGCCACAGTCCTGCAGGAAGAGACATGGGACTTAATTATGTGTATGTGTGTGTGTGTGGGGGGGGGGGGGGGGGGGCCAGCAAAGGGGGAAAAAAAGGATGCCCCCCCTCACCAAGGTTGCTAATTTGGAATTTTATGCCTATTTGAAAGAATATAGGTTA
>CAAKHD010000468.1:43046-86797 GCA_901007705.1 Fistularia tabacaria
ACACATATTAGCAAAAGAGAGAAAAGAACCTGTTTAAAAAAAAAAGGCAGATAAAAAATTGAGCTTCCAACTTTGACTTATTTTATTTGATATATTTTCACAATTACAAGTGAAACAATATGCATCAGTTTGAGTTCTCCAATGATTAATTACCTTCTCAAACTCCTTGTCTTGTCGGTGCATGAGTGTTTTCCACTGCTCAAAAAGCTCAGGTTCAGAGTTCTGTATGTCTTTCAGGGTCCCTTCTGTCTGGATAGTACCATCTTTCATGGCAATAATCTAATAACACACCAAACAGACACACAAACACATTGAATTAATGTTCCTGAAGATGAATGAAAATTGAGTGAAAATCAATCTCGCTAATCGGATTCTACGATCTTTAACATTATAACAGCTGTACAATAGAGATTCCTTTTATTTTGTCCACAAAAGAGTAAGAAGTGTGAAATTCCAAAGTTTGTTCACACACTCACACAGATCTTACCCAGTCAGCGTGCGGTAGGTACTGAAGCTTATGTGTAACCAAAACCACCGTCCTCTTCTCCTCTCTGAGGAGCTTAAGGATGCCATCTTGCATGAGATGGTCACTCAGGTGGATATCCAAGGCAGAAAACGGGTCATCCTAGAGAAAGATATACAGAGGAAGATAAACAACAGGAACACCATTCTTCTAAAAGATATCCCTCCTTGAGATCTAACATGTTGGGCCAAAGTCAATCATAGCTGTTCTGGAGGTATGGTGACTGAAGCTACATTTCTATAATAACACAAGAGTTAGCTCTATTCTATGAGACGGAATGTGGATTCATTATGTTTTTAAACCTTATTCATTCGTGTTTTCCTTTCACGTTGTACAAAAAAGAGGAGAGGGTTTTGTTCAATTACTTATTCAATTAAATTAACTTAGAAAGACAGTTGGATGTTAATTACTCCAAAATATATAGTCCAAAAAGCCAAATCCCAAGACTACTGTCTTAATGTCGTTATATCCTTCAATATTCCATTCAATTTCTCATAAACATTTTTAATGTCTACATCAGCTGCTGAGTCTAATTGGAGAGGCAACAGCGCAACTGAAACCATACAAAGTGGTTACTTCTGTATTCTTTCACTGCAAACATGCAGCTAATAGTCCAAACGTTGAGCGCGGGGGAAAGAGCGCTTCGGTCACATAGGAAGGAGACATTGGTGCCATCTACGAATCTGGTAGCAGGGTATATTCACTGAATTCATTTTTAGATTGATGACATGTGACTCACCAGAAAGACCACATTTGTCTGCTGGTACAAGGCTCTGGCCACACTGATCCGCTGTTTCTGCCCCCCTGAAAGGATAATGCCCTGCAACAGAGGGAGGAGTCTGATCATTTTTACAGGCCTCCAGTACAATAAGTGATGATTGACTTTTTATAACTGTATATCTGTTTCACTCATTAGCAGCTACGGAACAAGTGAGATCATGCTTTGTTCATGGTGCTGGTGCAGAAACAAATGTAACATGACAGTTACTATGCTAAACAAGGTCAGGCAAACTCACTACCCACACACACGCACACACACACACACACACACACACGCACACACACACACACACACACACACACACATTCACAACCATTTAAACCTTGCCATGCAAGGGTGATGACACATGATCCTGCAATGCAATGAGCCACTGTGGAAGCAATCTAGAAAATAAAGGGGCCACGGTGGGATTCACTGACAACGAGTTGCGATACTGACCCGCTCGCCTATCTCGGTCTGGTCCCCCTGTGGAAGGATGTCGATGTCAGGCTGGAGAGAGCAGGCCTCAATGACAGCTTTATATCTGGCAAGCAGTGAGAAAAATACAGATGAAGGAAATTACCTGTGAACTCTAACTTTCATTTCAACTCTCTTTTTCATTTCAGCATTTGTGTTGTCATATTAGTCCAGAAATTCCAAAACTGTACATACAGTTTTTAGTAAATGAACAGAATGCGGCCCATTTTCAGGTATACGTTATATAGGTAGGTATACGAGGTTGAGTGTTCAGCCGATTCGAGATGGATTTTTTTAGTTAAAAGCGTTGAGAATTACTAGCTGAGCAGAAGAATCAGATCCCTAAAAATAACTCAATCCCTTGACAATCCTTGTCCTGAGGTAAGACTAAATGCATATCATCTACAACACCTGGGGTTGCTCAGTCAAAACTCTAAGGACTTTGATTACAAACATGGATCCTTGCTCACAGACAGGGAGACGCGTTGAAGTGTTTTTAATGTTTCATTTAATCACACAGTGCAGCAAACATTTGCAGCTAATTCAAGCATGGGGTGGCCTGCTGCTGTTAGCTTTGTTTGTGAGCATGTTTATACTGTTGAAAATGTTTTAAATTGTTGCTGTCCTTGTTGACTTCTGTTGCGTCTGTTTTGCAAATTGCTATTGCACAAAGTGGCTTCATTTCAGCAACTAGAGATGCTATTGACTAAGAATTATTAACAAGAGTAAAGCAATTGAATTCTCATCTCTGAACTCAAAAGTTTTTGAAATATCTAAAGAATAATCATGTATCCACCCCGCAAAAAAAAAAAGGCCACCACTCTTCAGGGATTCCACTTTGGAAACGTAACATGAGACACGACGAGGTCAGTGAGGGAAAAGAGAGAGAGCACAGATGGGGGAGCACACTGGGTGGGCAAACATTTCTATTTTGTCAAATGCCACCAGAGCAACAAAGCACAGCAAACCCTAAAATGTAATTTCTGGAAAAAGATGTCCATTAGATACAGAACTACCATGTCTGTTATCACAAAGAAAGCATCTGACCATCTGTTTTTGATGATCATGAGTTTGAACAGTAATATTTGAGTGCATCGAGATAAAGAGAATGTGTGGGCTTTAACTGATGAACCAGCAGAAACAAACAGCATCTGCAAGGCTGACGGTGTCAAACAAGCTCGGCTGAGACAAACCTTGACTCCAGGTGTGATCGCACCAAGAGTTTAAGAAAAATCAATAACATGGTTCCCAAATGACTTGCTGATTCCATCAGTCATCAAGCCAATCAATTACTGCAACAGCCTTCAGGGACACAAAGGCAATTGTCTCCATATTTCCTCAAACAGGGCAAGCCTGTAGACTGATTGCTTTGATATATAACCAACAACTCTGTCAGATTGAAGGAGGAGGACATACACAGACTTTATTTCGCCTTTCAGACACATTGTTCTTCTATTTATCAAAGAGTTTGTTGTGCTGCTGCCTCATGTCGACTCTGTTTTAATGAAGTACTTGTTTCAATACCATATGTTCCCGTTTCCACACAATTGCTAATGACGAAGAAGCGATTACAAGTAATAAGAATTGAGGTGCTGCACCCTTAGTGACCTAGGCTGGCATCAACAGACTGAATATAAAGCCCTTTCTTTCATGCACCTCACTTTTCGGCATCTATGAATGAATGGATGTATGATATATTTTGAGTGTCGAGAACCTGTAACGTGAAACCGAGACTACGCAAGTCAAATGACCAGCACAGCAGCGAGAGACAATATTTTATTGATACGGTATCCTCACAGGAGTATGCTCTAAATCACTATTAATCAATCATTAAGGACACTGGGATATGTCAATTTACTCACATATCTGTCTCTAATTTATCTAAATATTGCTAATTTTTGTTTCCATAACCAACTAACTTCGAGGCTCTTTCACCTGAAAATACAAGCCCTCTCTCCCATTGACTTTCATCTAACTACCTTAGTTACCTTTCTACTGTTGACTAATAAAGAGTCGCTATAGAGAGTCACAATTGCTGTTGAAATCACATTTGTTGCAGTGTCTTCCTACTCACCACTGCTATTTGCAAAGAGGCAACACAGGGTATTCTCTAGTTGTGACGGATGGAACAGTGAACAGTAATGTTTTCTAGCTCTTCAGGAGTGGTACTGTATATGAACTCACCTGGATTTGATCATGGGCATCTCAAAAGTGATGTTCTCCACCAATGTGGCGTTCAGCAGCCAGGGCTTCTGGGAAGCATAGGCAACTGCACATCTCTTCCTACCATAGATGCAAAACACATAAACAAGTGTGAAAATATGGTCAAAGATCTTTGAAGTTCACTTGGCTATGGCTTCCCGAGAAGGTTTGAATCAAGGGGACATTAATTCAGTAAAGCCTAGCAGACCCTGAGTTTAATGCTCCCTTGGTGAGAAAACTCCAATGTATCAAGGAATGTCAGCGATCCTTGACCGAATCATATTTGCGAAATAAATATATGGCTGAGAGATGCAGCCTGCATTCCCTTTAAAACATCTTTAATGGATTGCTAGATGACCATGAGAATTGGTGTTTACTTCTGCTGATAATGGGATCCAGGTGGGGGAGTCACACACTCACCTGATTTCTCCATCGCCCGCTGTGTCTCTGTCTGTTGGACTGCAAAAAAAGTAAACATTGACCTATTTACTGATGAATTATCATATAAATAATACAGCTTCAAGGGTAACCCATTTCTTGAATTTGTATCAAACATTACAGTGCATGCACATAAATCCATATACACTTTTCTCACTATGCCACTTATGTCCCTCCTCTGCAGCAAAACACAAACAGGCCAGCCACATCCACGCATGAGCACATCTATCATTAGCGCTGATCTTATCTGTTCTAAAAAGGACACCACCCCACAAACACTTCTTCCTGATTCCACATCTTCTGGCTGATATGTGAATCTGCTTTAACTATTCGGGACTCTGACGTTGTGAATTCCCAAAGGGTTTGATTTCTCTTCCTGAGATTAATACATCAACACTTGGTGGCTGTAATGTTAGTTACTGTTCGCTGGTATCTCGATCATCTGGCGTATGATTCTCACCCTAAGCCAGCCTATAATTATAAATGCAAACAGGCTGGTTGACTCTGGAAAAAAAATGGGACGGTTTCCATGATCCTGCAAGCACTGCACCTTCCAACTCAATGTTTATAGATTTGTATTATGTACTGGAGGGTTAGGGGTGAGGGTGTGGGGGTTCAAAGAAAGTGCAATGAAAATAAACTTGCACTCCTGACGAGACTCCAGTAAGTAAGGCAATCGCCGAGAGGGTCATGTGACATCATGGAGTTCATGACAGTCACTTATGAATGCAGTACAGAGAAAAGGCAGTATGATGTTGTAACATTCCAATTCCTCTCACTAACGCATTACCACTATAACAGTAAATACTGTTTCAAGAAATGTTACGGAGCAGAAATACTAAAACATCTATTGTCAATTTAAATCTCTCTGTGGTGATTAGTATACCGTACCATTTTAAATTAATAATGGTTCCCATGATTCGCAGGCCTTGACAGCTATATTAAACGTAAATTCGGTTTGATTTTAAGTTTAATGCCTGATAACTAGGTTGTGTGTTTTTTGAATGTTAATCACGTTGTTTGCATATATAATCACCTATATTGATCATGACCAATCAAAAATGATAACACTGAGCCCTTCCAAAAACAGGCACCTGACTGGGGAGCGAATAAACAAGTCAAATCAGCTGTACTTTGTGGTTAAGTGGGTGTTTTGTTCAGATTTAAAACTCTGTTACCCGATGTACTCTTGTTTCTACAGAAACACTCAGAGCCCAAAACATCATGCTATCAATAGATACAAACAGCAAAGACTTCTCTGTACTGTCAGTGACTGGTTAGACAGCAATGCAGGCATCAGCCCAAGACAGGACAGCAGCTGTTAGATGCTGGTCTGCCAAAAGCAGGGTGACATGGATGCATTTGTGTGAGTGTGTGTGTGTGTGTGTGTGTGTGTGTGTGTGTGTGTGTGTGTGTGTGTGTGTGTGTGTGTGTGTGTGTGTGTGTGTGCAATAAAATTAGATAGAGGACAAAAGTTGTAGTCACAAAAAGGTATAATATGTGTGCACGGAGAGGCAATGTGCAATCTTACCTCACTGAAAGCCATTACACTGGGCAGTATTTGTGGTCTAGAAAAGCATTGCAATACGAGCTCTAAATATTTTTGGACTCCTATGGCCTTAGGGCCAGAGCATGAAAAAGGGAAGTAAATTGTTTCTTGTGTGAATTGACAAGCACTTAAAAGGGTGAATGTAGATTAAAAAAAAAAACAACCCTGAACTTTTCATATTGGCTCAAACACAGAGCCAGTAACAGTGACAGCAAGGACTTAACAAAATCACCTGATGGCAGCAGCGTTGCTCTAGCTGTAGCTCTAGCTTATACCATTTTGACAGTAAGTTGTACAATCATAGTGTTTGCTCCTCGATACCTTGATAATAGACACTAAATAATATAAAAATAGTTTTGACTATTTGATTTATGATTCTCCTTTTCTACAGTTATTGTTCAGTTTGCATATATGAATGCACTGATTTGTTATATCACGATGCTTTTTGAGATCCTCTGGCACTTTGACAACTTTGAGTAGATTTTTTTTTCTCACTTTGAAATTTCTGGCAAGTCGCACTGTCCCCGTGCAGCAGAAGATACAGAGTTCATTAAATGTATGCAAGACTTAATCTCACTCCACACAGTATATCAAGTCCCGTCGATGTGTAAAGAGTGATCCTGCCCATTCAGAAGCAGCACTACTAAAGCTGATACTCTCTGGGACATGCACATGGTGCCACTGACTCATTTACACTGGTTGAGGTGGAAATGCCTCTTTATGTTTGTGCTTTTATTTACATGCAGGTCTCACCTTTCATCTCCCTCAGACTCCAGGACTGGCAGGCTTTAAGATAAGAGAGGAAAAATATTTTCATTGTGAACAGATAACTCAAATTGCTCCAAAGCGTCTCTCATTGTTCAATAGTCGAAGCAGTTGAAATGACAATAATTTCAGATGATGGATTAGATAATAAAATAAGAACTCTAAGGAGACAAACTGACAAGACCAAATAAGTTTCCCTAAATGGTTATGCCAGTTGCTTCAGGCACACAATCACACACTCTTGAAACCATTCATAGGAGAAATCCTGGAAGAATGCTTAATTTTGTGGCTTTGCACAGGCTCAGTTGAGGAACAAGGGTATTTTTCAGGTTTAACGTACTGTCACACCTCCTGTTAGGTGACGCTAATCATGCCATTTACGTAGCACTGGCTTATTTACATCCGTTAGGAGCTTTGAAATGGCAACCGCTGAGATCTCAGCTGTTGGTAGATACCATGTGACAGCCGTTCAAGAAGCTCACACTAACAGACTTATATGGACACACTGTGCTAAATGAGAAACAGATGCCTAATGAGAGATTTTAAAGCAGTTGAAGTGAAATCAATAATTTTGTCATGCTTTATTACACTGGGTCTGACATTCTCACCTCCAGCTTTATATTTATATTTCAGGATTTTGCCAGAGGAGTTTTGCACACATTGCCCTAGACTGAGGTCACCCTCTGACTGAAACGTGCAGCTTGAGCTCCTATTTGGGGAGGGGCACCTCATACCCCATTCATAGCACACTGAATGGGAACTTCAGTTGTTGGGGGCAGCAAATTTGTAAAATTATTCTTTTGACCAGTTTTGATACAAACCTTCATAGAGACTGGAAACCACATGTTACGGGAAGGCGGAGCTTTCTAAGCTTAACAAGACTGGACCATTATTTGACTTTTGACAAACAATTATGATGAAAAATAATTGGAAGTGTCAGGGCCATATGTTATTCCATGTAATTTCTCAAGTATTGAGCTTGTTGTTTCTCGCTCAGTGTCCCAAGAACAGGTAAACACCAACGCAGTGATGTTTTGCCCCTTGTGCAAATGACCCACCGTCACGCAGCCGTTCATCTGAGTGTATAAACAGCAAACATCAGCAATACGTAGAGCATGAAAACATATCCCCACTATATAATCATACTGGAGATGGTTCGACTAAACATGGAAGAAGTCTGGCTTTTCTTTTTCTCGGCTGAATTTTTGACATATTAAGTGGACTGAAAATTAAAATAAAAACAAAAAGTGAAGGAAATAACAAAAATGGTAAAGAACTAATGCAATGGTAATGCAACAATAGTCAGAAAATTTGATATGAAATCTCAATTTTAAAATAACTATTCATCATTCCATATCTATTCAGCATTTTATCAAGTGAATGCTTGTTGTTCTTTTGTCTACAAGGGAAAAATAGTCAACATTCAATAAGTATTTTTAGATGAACTTACAGGAGGAGTGTCATTGAATTACGCTACTAAAAATAGTCACGTATAATTGATGATTAGATACATTACTAGATGCAATGGCAATGGGAGAAAGTAAAACACTTCACAGAATATTTGACGCTTGAGTCAAAACCTCTCCCATCTGACTTGCACTTATCTTTGGAAATGTAATTTCTTTGGCAATGGATTGAATGTCAGAAGGAAACTGAGTCACTATATGCTGCCCTTTTTCTTACCTCACAGAGTGAAAAGTACCACATCAGACCACATCATCCCCTACTGACACTTGAGGGGTTAAGCTTGAATTGAAAGCCGAGGGTTTTTATTCTGTTGCTATTGTATCTATAAGGTAATGATGAAGGATCTGATGAATCAATTTTCCTATCTGAAATAGCCTTGGAGGAGATCTCCTTGACATTAACAGACACCCTCAAGGACTCGAGGTCATTCCAAGAGACTTTCATGGGATTCATGGGTTTCTAACAGCAGTATGGAATGCCAACTAAGCAATCATCAAAGCCTGGCTGAGCAGTGTTTCTCACAGACTTTAATAAACAAAAACACCCATCATTCACTTGAAACCCCAATGGTGATGATGAGCAGTGATAGTTCGTGTGGTGGCTACGCCTGATAATGACTCACTGTCTCACTTCCCGACTGAAAATATTATTTCTACCCATGGGTTCTCTTAAATCGTGAGCTTTCTCACCCTTTCCGGTAGTAGTTTGGGTGTTGTTGTTTATTACCTCAGTGGAAGTCACTTCAATTTACCAAGATGGGATGATCAAAATACAAACTGTCATCAGCCTTAACACCTTGACAGTCACAGAGGTCCCTGCTGCATACCATTTTTGGAATGAAAAGAGCTGGAGAAGTACAAGGTGGATCAGAGGCCAGAGGTGGTCGGGGGGAGTCTGTAAACACGTCACTGACCCGTGAGCTTTTTCAGCCCACTCTCAGACATTCTGCGAACTGAAAATAGTATCTAAATAGATTAAATTCTTGATAAAGAAAAGTACATAAGAGTGGACTCAGAAACAATTTGTCTTAACAACTCGTGCTTCAAGGTCAGGTATTAATTTCAGTCAGCGCTCTCACATACATCAGCCATAAATAGCTTTAGGGCATCTGAGCCCTCCAATTTGCATTTTAGAGTTTGAAGTGCAATAAAGGAGTTGGAATTGAGGTGATAGTTCTGTGGCTTGATTGTTTTTTAACAAAAAAAAGTGCAATCCTCCATGGAAGATGTAAAAAGGTTTCAAAATTTAATTTCAACATGTTCTGTCCCCTTCGGCCTCCACCCTTGATCCAATGACTTCAGATTCTACATTTATATGAATCTGAAGCCAACATGTTTACTTTCTTTCATTCATATTGTAGTACATTTATTCAATTTGAAACAAGAAAATTATCTCATCGGGGACTTACCAAGAACCATTTCACAATTCTTTTGAACTCTGTCACACTTACTGTTGGCCTGAGCCATGCAATTTACACTCAATGTATATAATATATTTGCTTCAGTGAATTATTTTTCCTTAAACTTGTACTGAAGGGTTTTTACACAGATCCCAGTTCCATCTGTTAAATTTGGTTGACTCCGGAACAAAGCAGACCCTTCCGGAACCGGATCCTTTTTTTTTGTGTAGTCATTGAGACACAGTGCAACAGCAGTTAACAGTATGTAAACACCTCAACAAAATCATCTGTGCGTGTTGTATTATTATAAGGGTGCAAAGCCTAAATGGTAAATCCTTAGCCTCTTGCTGAGAAACATCGGGAGTGAGACTGCCTCGGCACTCAACCGGGTAACAGCCATGCAGAAGAGGGCAGAGCACTGTGTGCTTTGGGCTCTGGAAATCAACTAGGGTAAACTGAACTATTGTTGACAAATGGATCCTGCCAGCATTACTATCTTGGGTTGGTGACAAGTTCTTCAAAAGCAGCAGATGCACTCTGGTGACTTCAGCGATTTGGAAGTGTATTAAGAATCAGTTTCAGCAGCTCTATTCAAATTTGCTCTGCTTTTTGATTCACTTAGCTTGCTTTAACTAAAAACCATGAATGGGTCACCTTGATCTTCTTCAGGAATTGGTCTCTCAGAGGTAACAAAGCCAAAGAAGAACAAGAAGAAGCCAACATCCAGTCCAAACAGTTAAAACTAAACAAACCCGAAATTATTCCATGCAACAATCCCTGCAGATGGTCCCTATTAAAGAATAGAGAGAGGACCCTATTCAAATCATTTCCAACAAAGAAAACGTGAGAATGAAAATCACAGAAACGGCCAAGATGTGAGTTTTTTTCAAATTAATTGTATAACAAGCCATTTACATTGGATTTTGATGATGCGTTATCAATTTACAATTACAGTTCAATTCACAGAGAAACAAAGTGATGCATGCGCACCGCCTTCCACCATCTGATTGTGACAATCAGTCCTCATCAGTCCTCCTCTGATGAGACAAGAATGAAGGAAGCATGACTCTGAGCCACTGATTCAATGCCCTTTCTTTGTAAGAGAGGAGTTGTTGGCCTGATTTAAGTGCCAATTATTTAATCCTCTCAGAAATACCAAACTTATCAGAACACGACAGCACATAAATAAAAAGAATACATCTATCCCCGTCAGGTCAATCACTAGAAAAGCTTTCATTCAGTCTGTCAAAGAGGATATGGTAGGGAAAGTTAACATGATATTGACCAGGGCAGTCTGAGTCTCTATGGAGATCAATTCACTCCCAATTAACCTTTCAGCTCTGGACTCAATTTATATCTAGGAAGAACTAAATAACATACATCACATCAGTTCCCCCGAGGGCACACGTTTCAGCTCAGTGAATAACTGCAGGCCCCTGGGATGGCTGTTTAATTGATATTGTTTAGTTCATGATCCTTAAATGAGAGTAGATGGCTTTAAAATGAGCCCAGCAGAATACTACTTGTGCCTTAAATAGGTATATAAATGATGGATTTACATTATTTCTGCAACTGTAAACATAATTGAGCAAGCTTTTAACAACTTCACAATACTTTTCATCTACAGACAGAAATACAGCTTTTTAATGCAGTTCAGTGTGATCAGAAAGGAGAACATTGAAACAAAATAAACGATTCAATAGCGTGTCTGCAAATTACCCATCATATGAAGGATTGTCATTTTGCTCAGAATTTGCTGGCTGGGAAAGATTTTTGCAAGATCACACAATATAACTGAGAACTGACCTGTTCCAAGTGATTATTCCTGACACTCTTTGCATTTCCCCCAATGCTGCCAGCAACAGGGAGGATTTTCCACATCCCACTTGGCCTACAATCATAGTCAGCTTACCTGATGAAGAGATGGACAATTAGACTGTTACTGTGCAGGTCAATACGAAACAGAAACTTGATACAAAAAACCAAGCAAAGAAAAGGTGCTAGAATTTGACATCACACATGGATTAAAATTCTCACCAATGGGAATTTTGATGTCCACATTTGAGAGGGTTGGTGGTCCATCACTCCAGGTGAAATAACCACTACTTATCTAAAGAAAGACAGAAAGTCAAATGTCAAATGCTGTATCAGCCAGTTTATGCCTATTAAGACAAATTGCTGGGCAATGAGGGGCTTGTAATTTCTTATGAAAAGAAAGAAATGGCATTTTGCCATTGGCAGCTGAGTCAAAAGGTTATATTTGGACCCTGCATGATGATTTAGACAAAATTAATTGAGGAGAAAATCTGTAATTCCTTGAGGGTGACACTAATGCTCCTTCACTTTCTGACCCACATGGGGTACATTTTTCCCCTGAAGTGTCATGATTTATGTCGCTTATCACGTGGAATACATGAACCAAACAGAAATCACTTAACATAACACCGGCCAGCTAAATGAAATAACTTAAATTTGGAAAAAAAAAAGGGTTTTCTGCCCACAGCCCTGCCAGCAAGTCAGTTACAGTCACTAACCCAGAAAATATTTTCTAAAAAAAGGTGAAAAATTACACTGGGTGATTTTTCTTCTTCTGATCTCACCTTGATACAAATGTCTTGGTCAACAATCTGGGAAGTCCCATCGCCCCCTGGGTTTCCCTGTGAGCTGTAATTGTTCCAGTCATCCCTCGGAGGGCGCTTCCGGTTCACCACCTTCAAGGGCTGGAAGAGCCGGGATAAAGAGGACGTGGATGAAGGGAGAGGTTTACAGGATGACTATGGGAGAGGTAAGTCAACAGGCAGGGAAGAAGGAAACAACATTCAGGGTAGCATGAGTTACAGAGAGACAGATTTACGGTAGTTACTTTGTTGCTGAATCAAGCCAACACAGACAAGTGTGTGTGTGTGTGTGTGTGTGTGTGTGTGTGTGTGTGTGTGTGTGTGTGTGTGTGTGTGTGTGTGTGTGTGTGTGTGTTGGTGTGCTTGTATGCATTTGTGCATGTGTACACGTGCACTTACCACAGCCTGATACCTATTTTGATTGTGGTTGCTGGAGCCAGAGCTGAACGTTACTCTGGGCTCCTGCTCATCTCCAATCTCATCACTTGAGAAAAACTCGCTGAGCTTCTGAACACTGGGGATGTAAAAATAGAAAAAAATGAAAAATGCGATTAAATATGGAACGTGAATATTTGAACAACAACACAGCAGTCTTACCATTTCAGTGGGCTATCTAAAAGCAAGTCTTTGCATGACTTCCCTTGTATTGATGCAGACGACAGCGTCATTAATACAGTAAAGCTGAGAAAGAGCATTTACTTCACTGTCAAATAGAGTACTTATCTTCTATTTCACATTTCCAGCATTGAAGTTAACACTTTTCATTGTTTACAAATGTAACATGAAAGGAATTACCTGGAAATTTGTATTGGCACGAGTATTTATACGGTGCAATACGGTCAGTGAAACAGAAAAATACAAAACACAATATCTCACTGAAGATGATCTCACTGAACATTTCAGCGTTAACAAGAACTAAACATTTCATTTTGAAAGTCAGCTTTTTTTACACAGTTAGCTGAATGCTAATCCAAAACATCACTTACATTTCTACAGGGGCATTTGAATATTTAATGTTAATATAGTTTCAATGCATTGAATGTGTTGGAATTGAAAAGTTGAACAAATACTAATTCCCAGTATGTAAAAGATGCAGAGATCATAAAGAGGCAAAGTTTTAAAGGGGTTCCGCACAATGAAAATACAATTCTGAGTCTTTCATGCCCCTTGAGTATCAAAGATAAACTGAGGTGCAGACTTCTTTCTTGGTGAGGCCTTTTTCTCTGCGACCACCAAAGTGTGTCAGTTCAGAAAACCTAATTATAGGTATCTTACAGGATGACAGCCTGTTTCCAGATTGGAGGAAGGTTCTTAGAACTGTCCTGTTGTAAGAGATGGTGTCAGAAGCCGTGAGAATATGCAGTCGGCGATCTGTAAGCAACACAGGACTTCATCTATTTTATTCCTAATGAAACCTCCTAAATTGAAGCAGGTTCTCTATTTTTTCAAAGAATGCATCTGATGAGATAGAATGATATCATTAAACCTCGACATGATAGAAGGGCAGTGTATTTGACCTGGCTGACTAGAAGTAAAATGTTAACTCAACAGGAAAACAGCACAGCTCCGCAGATGGTAAATCACGGCAGAATTCCTGGCTGATTAACTACATGATATTTCAGTCGACGGAATAAACAGCACACTATAGTCCTTTCACAAATCCCATAAATTGCTGATTTCTGACCTTTTATAAACAAACAAGTCTCTGAACAAAGAAGTCACTTCAAACATTTGCAAAGGCTGCTGAACCTGATGTATTTCAGTATGGTGAGATTTTTAAGGCTTAAAAACCTAAATGCCATTACTGCATTCGTCTTCATCCATCATCTACCGCTTATCCTGCACTTCGGATGCCTATCCAAGCTGTCATTGGATGAGAGGCGGAGTACAGCCTGGAGCCCTTGCCGGACACATGTAGTCATGGCAGTTTTTCTTGTTTTGAGGCGGGAGCGCTAACCATCGTGCTGCCTGGAGTTTTATTTCTACGTAGGATTTTGCAGAATTCCTTAATATTTGCACGCATGGAAAATGTCTTTTTCTGTTTCTTTCATTCCATCACAAATTATCTATGACTGCTGTGAGTGTGGGATTTTCAACAAAGAGGAGAAGAAAACTAAAATGGCAAACTGTTTCACTTCCGTCCCATAATTTAATTACTTCAATATATTAATGCACTTGGATGCTGAATTTACAGTCTGTGATGGTTCTGTATTTAAGATCCCGCTTGAAGCAGGATGTTCTCACTAATATAAACCAACATAACAATTCACCTTAAAAGGTAATTTCACTGAAAAGAGTCAATCCCAACATTTACATGCAAATCGTGATAATCTGGACAGTCCGATACCCTTTTTTTTTACTTTAGCGCCTCACCTGACAAGAGCCTTGACGGTGGATCGGACAACACTGGAGAGCAGGAAGAGCGGGGTGACCAGGATGTGAAAGAGGGAGAGAGAGGCAAAGGCGACAGCTGGGGACAGGTCTGCTTCCTCCGAGATGTGGACATGAACCACAAATGTCTGCAGGATGTGAGGGGGGACAGGTCAAGTGAGGTCACTGTTACTTTGCTGTCATGTTCACTCAAAAGCCTTTCGAACTCAAGATCACACTGAAGACAAACAGAAAGTCAATGTGTCAACATGCTTGAGCTGTAACTTCTGCAGTTTGAAAATTAATTCACAGATTATTTGTTGGTCTGAATTTGTCCTATCCAGTGGTTCTCCTTGGTATCTGTCTAACTTTACCTGATTTATTACCACTCAAAGTTACAACCATCCAGACCCTCTACCACTGCAGAAGGGATACAGTGTGGTTCTGTAAGTGAGTCTTGTCAAATGTCAGTGAACGTCTCACACTCAGACTTTAGGACGCTGTCTCTGCTCTGTCCTTGACACATTTGGGAAGTCTAACAGGATGCAGTCGGATTATGTTCAGAGGCAAACAGACAGGGAAGGACACACTCCTTTACTCACCGTTAACACAGCCGCTATGGGAATAGCTGCATTCATAAAGACTGAAAGGCAGAAAAGAAGAACACAGGAGAGGGCGTGAAACCCCGAAATGCTGTTGCATACTATAAAAACAGGATGCTAACAGCATCTCTTTCTGCCCCTTGTGTGGATTTTTGAGAGAGCATCTGAACAGGAAGAAGCCATTTATCTAATCTGTTATTGTGCTGTTAATGTTTTTAGCCATCAGATCATTAGAAGGTAATTTACATTGAGTAAAAATACACAGCTTATGTTGTATCAAAAAACATGGCCAATTTTTGTCAAAGGCATCTTTCTGTTTTTATTTCAGACCATCCTACTGTAATCAATTTCTGCTTAGGCTCCTATGTCTAGAACTCAGCCATTTTTAATGTCAAGGGTCAGATGACGACAATTTGGTCTTGGTTGCCGTTACTGACATGGCATTTTCACATTCCATTCCTGCCATAAAATGGTCAAATAAATTTTCAATTATTGATTTTAACTGGAGACATTCTGTCAATAAATCCAGCAAGATCTAATCTTGGAAGATAATGGTCATGTTCTTCAGATAGCAGAAATGTCTTCTTGAATGAAAGATGCACGGACATTAATATCTCACAGAGAAGTTCTCCTTATGTCAAGGATTTTTATTCCCAAGTCTCTCAATTGCAAATGAAACACAAGAGAGTAGTTTTCCTCTTTTCTTTTTACCATTTTGAAATACAAAATGTGAAAAGCGTAAAGTTCCAAGTGACCTACTGGATATGGATGTGTAAAGAGCAAATGCCTGGAGGCTGGTGAGCTCTTTGCCCCTGGTCTCTTCCACGCTGTCACAGAAAATGTGCTCCCAGGCGTAAAGTTTCAGCAGTTTAATGCCTCGCAAGAGCTCATTGGTCTTTTTAAGACGCTCACTGGAGTATTCCTGTAAGAGGGAAGGGGAGATATGGCACAAACAGCTGTGACATCCAGCTACAGTGTAAAAGGTACAGCCATGGCCAACACAATAACCTCTATTATATTGTTGCATTACATGTCATGGAGTGCCACTATCCTGTATGAAGTGGATTGTTACTTCATCCCATTCATCTTGCTCAATGGTGGCTTTGCAGTAGTCAGTGATGACCAAGAGCCTCAAGGCAAGATGACCATACATTATGTGAAAGAGACCCTTGGAATTGTGAAACTTTGTAAGAAATACAGTACACTCTGTGTGTGTTTGTGTGTATGTGCATGTGTTCTTTTCAGATTAAATGACAGCACAAAGTACTTGAAAAGAAATGTACAAATAAAAGGCTGATCAAGTTATATATGGGCCAATAGGTCATGTTATTTATATTGCAAACACCAATAAGATGCTTGCACTTTTTACAATTTTACCACTTAATTTGGGGATTGACATTTTCAGATTGATCAAAATGCTTATGTATTTCCGAAATGTTTACACAATCAGTCACCCCAATTTTAAATGATGAAATACTGTAGCTTGATGTAAGTTTCTTATCCAGCTCATTGATGCCTGGAATAATAGAAACATATACAACAAACATACAAGTTAACATCAACCTTGAAATTTGATAAAAAAAATGAGTGCTATGACTATAAGCTCAATTACATTGCAAATTCAGGACATATTAAATTCTTTTTACACCCCCCATTTAAAAAATAGGGGTGGCACAGTGGCGCAGTTGTTCGCGCTTCGGCCTCACAGCACGAAGGACCCTGGGAAAATTGCCCTGAACGAGTGAGCGAGTGAATGGTTGTCTGTCTATATATGTGGGCCTGTGGTTAAGCAGCAGACAATAGATGGATGGATGCTCTGCTAAGGTAGGTTCATTGCTAAATTGTGACACAGTAAATTCAGGTGAATCACAATTCATTCTATCAGTAGTATCTGTGCTTACTCTGCTTTGACTGGTCCAAATGGTTGAACTGAAAAGGGTCAGTTGCAAAAATAATACTAATAACCTTTTATTTATAATGCACTTCACATTT
This sequence comes from Fistularia tabacaria, assembly GCA_901007705.1. Classification (NCBI taxonomy): domain Eukaryota; kingdom Metazoa; phylum Chordata; class Actinopteri; order Syngnathiformes; family Fistulariidae; genus Fistularia; species Fistularia tabacaria. Next base: position 60,209 of record CAAKHD010000468.1, read on the forward strand.
GCATAACAAACCCCTAAGTGCTACAATAAAATATTCTGATAAAAACATACAGTACAAAAATGCTAAAAGTTGATTAAAATTAGCTCAAAAAATAAAAAAGCTTGACATTGCCTTCCTTAAATTTAGTGTGAGGGGTAAAGCACAATTACATTTGACCTGTTCACGATATCTGTAAAAGGAAAACAGAGATGGAGACTGACCAGTGTGCTCTTTTGAGTTTGGGATAGCTTTGTGGCCACAAAATACTGAACAGGAGCTAATACAGCAATGACGGTCGCTCCAATCAAGGCACTTATTCCCAAGAGGTAGTAGAGCAGGATCACTCCCACAATAATCTGTAAGTGAAAGATAGATAGAGAGAGAATCACTAAATTGGACATCAAACCTGTGTTTAAAACAAGAAATATGACGTTTCAAAAGAGACAAAAACTCCTCAATGGCATAATTTGAAAAAAAAAAAGTCTACTGCCATGTTAAAAAGGCTTAAGACTTCATTCTAACATCAGCTGGCAAACATAAGCACGATGACAAGTCTCAAATGGTGACACAAAACACAATTGCGTCCATATGCTGGAGGTTAAGAACAAGTGTGCACTGGAACATGAGCACTGGAAGCAGTGATATTGATCTTATTCAGCAAGACAAATGACAGTAACAGCAGGAGCTGGACGCACCCACATTTAATAATGAAAGGAAATGCAAAGTGGCATGCTCATGGATTGAAAACTCATATGTCGATCATTAGTGTGGTTTTGAATAAAGAGCAGTGGTATGCATGTATTTATGAGAAGCCATCATCCTCCATGTCAAACCCACTGTTGTCCATCGAAATGCAATAGACATGAGTCACACTTTCACCTGTCCTTGGCTTGTTTCAAGCCATCTGCTGTCTTTGGCATCCCACTGAACCCTGCATTCTGAAATCCCCAGGACACACAGAACCAGCTGGAGATGGATGTGACATTTCACTCTCACTATCCCCCTCCCCTTCATCCATCATGAGAAAAATATGCCATTCGGGGACAAGATGAGTGATGGCTGAAAGAGAGGTAGGAGGTGATCGTCTTTCCTTTTTAATGTTAACCATTTGCCTTTAAAAATGCAGAGCTTCTCCTTCACATCGAATGAATGATTTAATGACATGTGGTTTGTTTGATGCTTCACCGGACAACTGTTACATCAGCATGTTTTCCCAGTGGCAGGAACACGCTGACATACCTGATGATCCACAGTTTTCCAAAAATACTTAACGGTCATGATTAAAAGCAGCATAGTGGAACAGAAGCTCATGGCTGCATTGATGGGAGGTCATGATGGTTGACAGACAGTTTGGTCAATCTAAAGACAAATACTTGATCTTGTCTCAGGGAGGTTGTGAACTATCTCAGATTCTTCGGTTGTTCAAGACGACAATTCGTTATCTGTTGGTAGATCTTTGATGGTTATGTGGGTGGAGCTGATTTATTTATTTATTCTCCTGCTGTCATGAGCTATGAGCATGAGCACAATGATCCATCTCATATTGTCCTCACATAATGTCAGGTTCCACCATCACGTCAGGAGATACACCAGCAAATGCAGAAAAAGTAAAGTAGTATATATCCCATAATATATTTCACATTATAATATCTAATACGCTGACAAAGTTTACAACATCTGTACTTCACAAAAGCTCTAACAGTCATGCCATCTTTACCCAAGCCATTTTCTATTTAATATATGCAATATTTGTTATTATTATTATTATTTTTACGCTGCTGCTCGTACTTTCTTATGTGCATATTTATGCCTCTTCAAAGTGTTATACAGAAGTGAAGCATCCACATATTTTTAATTTAGCGAATACTGTTTCCTCAGTTCTCAAAGTCTTACTGCATTTGTCAGAGCCTTTTGGTTTTCTCCTCTACTGCCTCCAGCAAATCCAATGCTGTTATTACACATGTGTAATTACGAATGAGACAAAAAAGACCTCAGCTCATCCATAAAGAACCTGCTTGAATGCTTTTGCAGCTTGTGCAGTAAATATACTTTGGCCAAAGCTCTTGTTTTGGTAATTGGTTACTTAATCTAGTTTAACATTGACTGATCATTTATGCCTTCCTTTTGGAACCACAATACTGGCCTTTGAAATACCAGCCTCATCGAGCTGTGTCAGTGATGGATTCTTTGCTTGCCTCTGTGTAACTTGCCCCAAGCCCCTCTGTTAACTCTGCAACCACATCCCGCATCACTGCTGGCCGCAATGCACCATTTCCAGTCTTGAAATCACTTTCAAGGTACAATATACCTCAACATTCCCAAATCTCCTTCTATATGTCTGACTTTGTAGCTTCTTTCAAATAAGTAACCTTATGCCAGAAATGTTTCAACAATTCCCCTGGAAGTTAAGTGTGACTGAAAGTTCTATAAAATTTTCGAGTATTAAAACAGCAGCAATTTTCCTACGTGCCAGGAAATATGAGTGGAAGAGGTTTCTACATTCGAAGTCAGAGAGTTTTTACTTTACATTGATTAAATGACAGATTCTGGGGAAAATTAAATCCCTGTATTCAACTAAAGCTATAAGAGAGGGACAGTAAACAAACAAGGAAAGGAAGGGGCTGATATCTAGAGATGTTGAGTTTAAATTGAAAACAATCTAACGGCAACCTCCAGGGTTTGCTGCAAGTTATAAACTGCATTTTATGTACAAGCATGGAGGTATAAGTATGTCTTTATGCCTTTTTGGCACCTGGTTTCAGGCTTGCAGCTGAATTCGCAAAGTTCGGACGAATGGAATATACGGGCTCTAAAATATAACACATCTTTGCGCGATCATTTCAATGATTGTTATGATAGTTCTGCACAAAAGCAATAAGGCAAATGAGTCAAAGGTACCATCATTACTTTGTTAAAACAAGAGTAAGAAAATACACATGTAGCAACAAGAACCAATATAATGAAAGGGCTTTTCAAAAACGGAAGGCAACCAATCTATGTTGGCTGCTTCCACGACAATATGACAAAATACTCACCTGTACTGGCATGGCCCACAGGTTAGGACAGAGGAAGAAGAACCACATGAGCTGGTTGGTATCAATGGCAACCAGGTTGCAAATCTGAGCCACAGTGAGCTCACCCATCGACATGTTGGATGTGCACAAGCGCATGATTTTGTTGTATATTTTTGTCTGGAAGAGTAGGGTTTAAAGGGAAAAATTTTTACAAGTCATACCTGAGAAAACAAACTTGCTTTCATAATGAATAAAATCCAAAGACCTTGGCTAACACGGGGAGCCGTACCTGTATGGCACCTCGCAGGTTGATGCCTGTTTCTATGGCCACATAATAGGAGGCTTGCAGAAAGGTCCTCTGCAGGAGCAGAGCAAAGAAGAGCAGCACAGCCAGAACGTAAGCATTCTCTAGAAACTCCTTGGAGGAAATGAAGTTGATACCCAATAACCTCATCTGGAAGCACAGAAAGGGCCAGAAATTAGGATTTAGGATATCGACAGTCTGAATTGGACTTGCAGAGCCGGATCTTCCTGCTGATGACTTCAAACAGTGAAGTGAAACCTGTACCATTTATTTTCCAGCAGGTACCACAATGGTGGTTGAAGTCCTACTAAGTGATGGGAGCATCTAATAGGTACCTGGAATGAGATCCGAGCTGAGAAACTTAGACACGTGCTGCTTCGCTAAAGGGAATGGATAGGAGGGGCTCATTCTGCATCAGTTTACAAGTCTTGATCCCCGTATTGAAAAAAATGACTGAATACAAGCGAACTTGGATTTCACATCACTCTTTGCCCGTGTCGTCGTCTCAACTTCAATTAATCTGACTCGAATTTCCCCACTGGGGATCAATTAAGTTTTATCTTATCTTATCTGAACCCTTAACCCCAACCACATGAACAAAACCATAAACATGAGCATAATCATAGACAAGAAACTCTATTCCAGTCCCTAATCCCACCCTGAACGCACACTGAACCTATGTAGAAACACAATGTATCTTTTCATTCTCCTGAGTTCTTCTTGCCAAATTTCCTCAAATGGTGTACTTCAGTCAGGATACTGACACACTGTTAAAATATATAGATTTTCTTAGTGCTTTTTGTAAAAATAACTTTTCACCATTTTCCAACAAACCACTCAAGACACAGAAATATAATTAAACATTTATTTTTACACGACAATGTCTGAGAGGTTTTCTGAAGTGAGAGTCTCATCTTTATGAAGTCTGAGAAAGGGAGACAGCTCCTGTGGCTCCAAGTTTCATCAATACTTTACAAGTCTTAAATTAGCAGTTGTGAGAGCAGGTGTGCCGGGGAGATACAGTTTCACAAATGTCTCAAGCTGTAACTGTGACCTTTGAGAATCAGGAGGAGGCCAGGTGATGTCTCTGTCATGTCTGGGACGGCATATGTCGTTTTCTGAATGTCGTCTTAGTTCTTTAACCAGCTCAGATTGCATCATATCTGCTCTGCTTATTGTAATTCTGTTATGTAATCTAGCAAATCTCTTGTCCCTCAAGACTCCCGTTGACTCACGCCTTCTCTTATTTACCTACGGTAGATAAGAAAACCCAGTGCTGACATTTGGGCTCTTACTCTGTCAATTACAAATACAATAAGTTAATTACAAGGGTTCATTGTTCATTACAGTTAGACTTTCAAAGTCCTATTTTCTTTTCAGTTTCTGTGCATCTTTAGAATTTAGCTGTCCTGTATGGCTTGAAACAACAAATGTCATGGATAATTCAGAAGTTTCAATAAGTAGTAGAAGGCGCTATGATTGTTTGCCCGCTGAGGAGACTATATCTTATGAAGATGTCATTATATCAAATAAGTCCAAGCAGGAATGAATGTATAGATGAACAAATAACCAATTGAATTATCAAGCTGTAAATGTAAAAAAAATGATTTTTGTTTCACATCTAGCTATACTTAAGTAAATATTGTAGCGTGTGGTGGGAAGACTGGCCGGCGAAACCCCAGAATCCTCAACATAAAAAATAAATCAGTATAAATGAGATAAGTATCTTGCTTGGAGTTACAGTTTGTATTAGCCTATGAGTATATAAAGGATATTATTTGAGTGTTTCTGAGTGGCAAGCATAGCCGTACCAAGGCGTCTTACCGGTGGTTGGATGGTGCTATTGGCCTTGCTGATGTGGTGGACGATACCGGAGATGCAGAGAGGACCTGCAAAGCCCAGGAGGTCGGCTAGAAAGCGGAATGTGATGCTGAGAATAAGGGGTCTGCCGAAAGCTTTCCTCAAAGCCTGCCAGATCCACTTGGGGCCCTGTGGCGGTGTAGCCTGAGGCCTCTGGGAAGATTGGAGAATAAGAGGGAAACAGCTAAAATGAATAAAGTAGTGAAAAAATACATCAGATAGCTGAATGTTTGTACCTGCATACACTGGTGGTTTGTCCCAAAGCAAATTGAAATGCATGTGGCATAGTCGAAAAGTAAATCACAATTATATACCAATTATCCGGGACTCATCTGCATTTTTCATGAGCATAATGACATTGCTACTGGTCAATTTAATGGATATTTCCTTAAGGAATAGTGAATCTTGGCTTCCCTCGAAGACGTTTCACCACTCATCCGAGAGGCTTCATCAGCTTGAACTGAAGAAATTGAAGTCCATTTTCGTGACAAGAATAAACCATGACCTAGATGACTGAGAATCTCGATAGACAAATCTTGACTTCAATATGGCTGAAACAATTCTTTGATTCCTCCAGTAATTTCATTACCCTCCGCCCCAAAAAATATCAATGCATATGCGTTAAATCTGTACTACTCTGCTGGTTGCTGCTGAGTCAATGTGTGTTGCATGGGGGAGTATAGCACAGCACAAAAAAATCTTGCAACTTACACTTGGTAATATTATTAACTCAATAGATGAAGTTATTTGAAGCAATTAAAGCTGTCACTGGATGTCTCTGACCAGATTGAAACTGCTCAGTTTTCAAGGTGTTGATGTGAAGACAAGGTCACTATAGAGATGTGTGGGAAAAAGGTGTGAATATTTGCACACCAATCCAGCCGTTATGTTCCCCTGGAGCTAGTAAAACCTTTGACTGCTGCATCAAGTTTGATCTGGGAATGAATATAAAATATATCTGACACAGTTCCAGGGACTAGTGATAAGCGTGAATGTTTTTCTTTTCTTTTCCTTTTTATTGGTTTTAAAGTCTTTTGAACTGTTTTGCTTGCTCCTTGCTGCCAAAGCAATCCCAGAATCAAAACTAAATCAAGTGTTTGTAAAGCACTGCAACATAAACCTGAAAAATTGGGTCATGTTTGCTGCCTGACGTGTGTGATAGTGATACAAAGTGAACTTATCGTGGGGATGACTTGACATTGTGAAACTGTTACTGATTTCCAAGACAGAATGAGAGAATCTTAATTTTTTTAGTTGAAAATGGATTTATACTTCGAAAAGAATCAAAAATAACAGCTTGGTTTGCTGGGTCGTTCAGCAATTATGGGAAGTAGGGAAACATCTGGGCCGTCACAGCACAGTAAACTCCCAAACGTTTTCATAAGAGCTGTGAGAACAGACGTGACTGTAGTCACGTCCATCTTTCCATGAGCCGAATGTCCACACACTCCTTCATCCAGCCCTATACCTTGGTTTTGAAGAAGAACGAAGGGCAGGATGGTTCATTCTCACACACACAGAGCGAGGTCGCTTCCCATGATGTGCAGTGCTTTCACCCCCGCAGGGGTCGGGATGTCACTTCGTTCACAGTAGAATGGGAATGACCTGGCGCCTTTAGGCACTCCTCTGAGTGCCCCCACCCCCTCTCCACCTCTCCACTGGGATCTCTCCATCTCTCTTATCCCTCTCTGATGCCGGAAGGAAGTGGGGTAGCGCTCACACCGGACGCATCCGCATCAGTGACGGATATCTGTGACCTTACAAACACTGGAAAACACTGACCCTGTAGAAGAAGCCCTTCACCTCGGACTCCTCACACGTGCGCCAAAAGCGAAACAGAAAGACATCCAGAGTTTGGACTGTTTTAGGAAAACTGGAATAAAGTCACCTCCGTTAGAGACAAATTCTCATCCGAACAGCTGTTTTGTTGTGGTATTGTAACTAAGTCCCCTCTTTCCATCTGAGCCACATTGCAAAATGTTCTCAGCATCAGCAAGAGGAGGAGGATATATTGGAGCCATTGTTATATAAGAAAACATTGTTTCAGGCTATCCACCCATAGTCTTTGACTTTGGCAGTCAAGGCGTTATATCAAACGTATGAGAGCACTGACACATTGAATGGCAAGTCATGTTGAACAACTGGTTCCACTTCTAAACCCGTGGCTGCCCAGGGATATCCCAGCTCAAGCGCATGGTCACATGTTTGCTGGAGGGATTTCTCACAATTAAAAGCAAGACTTAGTTGGCTAATAATGATGGCAAACAACACGGGGGATTACAGCCTTTGTCAAAGTCACATCTTCTAGTTATTCCAGTTTCCTAAAGGCACTGTGGGACCACAGTTCCCTGCATTCTACTGTGCTAAAGGAAGCATCTCTGTCCTGATAAAATGTTTGCAAAAAGAGAAATGTATTTTAAATTTTTAAATGCGTAAGAATGAGACTAAAGTGCAGAATAAAGGGAGAGTACACTTGAGAGAGTACACTTATTGACGTAGACAGCAACATTTCATTGTTTACACTGATTGGGTTTTTATGGCTGTGACGCCTAAGTTGAGTTAAACAGTCCCACACCAGCCATTTCTGAGTCATCCCAGAACACAGCTGTGTGGAAAAAGAAAGAAAAATTCCCACATCACTTTATCACGTGATCTTGAAACTGTCACTAACCAGACTTTATCTTCACAAATTAACATTAATATAGATATAAATGATATCGTTAGAGACCTTTATTAGGTCTCGATTTTGATTGAGTTTCTCTAAATTAGAAGCAATTTTTTCAATCTTTTCAAGCAATTCTTTTCAAAAACTGGACTTGAGAATACTCTTGTGTGTTTATGATATCCCAGAGTCCTCCTGAGACTCTTGACTTTTGTTTTAGTGTTTGTTGCTGAATTCAGAAAATCTCAGTAATTTGCCAAAAAACAAAAAGACGGACATAGAAAAAGTCACCTGCAACAAAACTTTTTAAGCCCTCTCTTCTAAAATAATTGTCAGTCCTTCATGAAGGCAGTTTCATGAGGAAGTATTCGCTATAATGACAATCTAATCCCTAAATTACAGCATTTAATAGGAAAATATGTTGTGTGATTTGGAGTATGAATTGTTCCGATAAAGATTTATCTTGGCATGAACGGTCCCTGTTGTCAAAAGCTTTCTTTTCTAGTTTTCAAGAAAAAGTGATAACAAGAAAAGCACTGAGAGGAGGTCAATAAAATGAAGCAGGGCTTCTGACCTTCTGGTCTTCAAAGGCCTTCCGCAGCTTCATGTAGTTGGTGAGGGCTCTCATCGCTATGGGTAATTTTCCAATGACCTTGAGATCAATGGGTCGTCGGTGTGCCGAGGTAATGAAGGTGTTCATCCACCAGTAGGTGGCTTTGGACAACAGGTTGACAAAAGGCTGCAGAAATCGAACGCCTAGATCCTGAAGATCCTCAGGGGGCTTCACCTCAGTTGGATTGGTGAAACACATGTAGCGCTGTGAAAGAAGGAAGGACAAAAACAAAATGTGATTTTTTTTTTTACCCTCCCTGTCTCTGCGAGGATCTGAAAATAAAGGCTGGTCAAAGACAGAACGCTGGATGGGCAATGGTCAACATTTCTACTGGGATCATCAAGAAGAGAAAAGATATTCTAGGAATAAGGGGTCGCTTGTGACTTTTCAAGCCTGTTTAAGGATCGCTCTCTCAAAGGGGATTTCTTGGTATTGTGTTTTACTGTTTGTTGTGATTTTAACCTAACCGATGTTTCATCAAAACAAGCTGACTTATAAATCCTCTTTAAATCCTGCACAAAGAATTTATAGAGACTGAGATCACTGCCAAGAGGCCTGATAACAAATGATGTATCTATATATCCACCCATCATCTATACCACTTGTCCTCAACTCAAGGTCACTAGAGTCCCGGGTCCCAGCTGTCACTAGCCAAGAGGTGGGATTCACCCCGGACCGGTAACCAGTCGATTGCAGGGACACATATAGAGACACACAATCGTCCATCAATCCATCCATTATCTACAGCTTATGCTACACTTAGGGACGCGGGGGATGCTGGACCCTAACCCGGCTGTCATTGGGTGAGAGGCAAGATAAACCCTGGACCGCTTGACAGTCAATGACAGGGCCATGTACAGAGAAACAACCATTCACTGTCTAATTCATACATCTGGGCAATTTAGAGTCTCCAGTTAACCTGCTGCATGTTTTTGGACAGTGGGAGGAAACCGGAGGATCCAGTGGAAACCTGCTCAGACACAGGGAGAACATGCAAACTCCACAGAGAAGGGCCCCTTGTCAATATCAAATCAGGGACATTCTTGCTGAGAAGCGCTAACCACTATGCCACCATACATCCCATGTATCTACATATTCTCTGAAAATTAAAAAAAAAAAAAAAAAGCAGGAAAGGCTTTTTTAATGTGAAAGAAATTAATGATACAATACAACATATTGTGATCCCTGATATTTAAAATAAGAAATATATTATCTTTGTTGTGTATTAATAATGGTTTTATATGATACCAGTAAAGCTACTGCTAAATTACAGCAAACCATGTCATATAGGTGCTCAACTTTCATTTATGTAAACGACAAAACACACTGAGCTGGACTTTTCAAGCAGACCAAATCCGATTAGACTGAAACAAACAGAGATGGACCGCTTGGCTTTTCTAGGCTTTTCTTTTATAGAATCAAAGTAAAAGCCAGGAGGTCAAATTTCCCAAAGCAAAATCCAAACATAGACTATTAATAGAAAAATCTTCTAAGCCCAGCTAAGGTAAATGTTATGATGGTCATCATCATCATCATCATAACGTTGCCATGTATTTTTCAAAATGAGTTACAAATGTCACTGAGGAGATTATTCTAGAATAAGGTATTGCCAAAGTATAACGAGAATGTTTGTACAAGTTTATTGGCCAGTGAACTTCTGTAGAAAACTAAAGAGAATGTGAAATACCAATGGATTACCAGACACACAAGCGAGCTGCTCATTGTTTATCTACAAGCAGTCATGGTGATATAAATGTACATTAATATCTCTCTCAGAGCCTCAAATATCAATGCAATGGCAGCACTGAAGAAAATGTCAAGTGATCACTCCCTTTATCCCAGAGATCCGAATTTTACTGTTTGTCCATCTGATAGCTGTTTCATCCTGATCTGGGCTAAAGCAGTGAGGCAAGTGAGATGCAAATATAAAAAAGTGCACAGCTGCGATCTGTTACAAATTTGCTTCAGTGGTCCAGGTGCAGCAGAGCATCAGGAAAAAAAAGTCATTTAGCTGTTTTCCCCAAGGGGAATCGCATTCAATAAGAGACGTGCGCTCATTGAAGAAGGCAACGCTGACAAATAAAGATGATAAGACAGTCAGGAACGTGAGAAGGGGTGAATGTTAATTAATCTGGGTCACAAGATTAGTTTTAAGCATGTTGGTGAATACACCCAACAAACACACACTAAAACACACTAAAACACACCTCACACATCGAATCACTGATATTGCTTGGGACAGATATTGAGTATCCTTGATTGGAAAGAAAAGCTGACACGAGCTGCCATAAAGCCATCCATTGCGGCACAATAAGAAGCTTCCATTCAAATCAAATTCATTTTACAGGAGATAAGAAAAAAAAAAGTTTAAAAATGTAATTTCTAAAATTGAATTTTAATTTTTTTTTAATTTTTAAAATTTAATAGATCTTATTTTTTATAGATCTGGTAGAAAATAAGGGAACATACAGTACATGTGCGTTACAATGTTAAATTTTTGAGGGGAAAATTTTTGTCCGGTTTTGAAAGGAAACCTACATTAGCTTTTCATCTCTCAAGACAAAGGGAGAAGTAATGCTAATAGCACAGCCTGCAGAAACATAAGAGAACACTCACCCTGCCAAGGATGACATTGATCTCCACAGCCAGCAGGAGTCCATACAGCAGCACCAGCAGGCCCGTCAGGCAGTAGCGGAGCTGCCTGGGACCGATGCCATGCTCTGTATATTTGGCAAACTTGATGGTCTTCATGGTGAAAGCCAAAACCCAGTAGATCAGCAGGGCTGAGGAGATTCAGAGAATAGGGAAAGAGCAAAATCAATGTCACAGGCCAAGAAGATGAATAAGTCCACACCACTTTTCAGGAGAAAGATTTTAATGGCCCTCATGGTTGAGTCTAGATTTGTGCGGGATTCATTTTGTTATATACAGATTATTTTAGTCCATTTGATCCAAATGGAGAACCCTTACACTTTAAACATGCATAAGGCTTAAAGTGTAGTATGTTTGTTATGTATGAATGTTTTTTTTTGTTCAGTCTTCTAAATTTCCACCACCATTTAAATACAACAAAAGTAATGACATTGAAATAACAACCACAACAACATCAACGAAATAATAATTGTAATATTAATAATATAACAATACAGTGTACAAAAATTGAAAGGAATTTTGATATCTCATGTATGTTTTTTATGCAATTTGTGTAGCTTTTTACAGTAATTTCTTGTCTCTTCCTACATAATTCATTTTTCATTTCCGGCTGCATTTGGATCATTTTTAGAATGTTGCTATAAGTTTGTTTATTTTTTTTTTAAAGTGATTAACTGCAGATTACATTTTCTCCTGGACATATCAAAAAGTCAAGTCAAATTGCTGGTACATTAACACAAAAAACGTTCACCAAATAAGCAGAGATATGCTAAATATCTAGATTCTTCGATGACGATCCGCATCTGGAGAGTTGATTGAGACAGCAAAATGCTTTCTTAAAATGCTGATACAATTACTCAGTTCAATAACATTTGATGCTTATAATGATGTACAGCCTATTCTGAGTTGTAAATCAACACTTCTACCACAGCAGTAAAAAGCGCATGCAAATATTGGGCTCAATGTTATAGGATTAAATTATCATTCTGTTGTAAATCCCAGCGCTGCTCTGCCACTTTCCCCTAGAGACTGACAGCGATAAGGAGACACAAAGACTCTACGGCGGCTAAGCAACATGATTTGAGAAGGAAGCACAGCATGACAGCAAAACAAAGATGAGTCAGTGACGCAGGAGAAGGAAAGAATGCTATGTGAACAGGGGAAGAATAGCCAGAGCTTCTTTTTTTGGGTAGAGAAGAAAAAGAATGTGACGTAGAAAGCCTGTTCGAAATACAGTTCGGTTCCTTGAAGCATCTTAAGGTAAGAGGTGATAAATAAAATTCAATTGATTTTTGACACAAACTGGTGTATTTCTTTCCATCATAAATACTTATCTAAAATTATTTTCAAGCATTTCATTTCACAGTAATTCATGAAAGAAAATAACTTGGTGGAATATATTCTGAAACATGTCTCAAAAACAATAGCAGTCATAACAACCTTTTAGCTAATATTCATTCTCTTAATGAATAGAGATCTCTACTCTCCAGTCTGAGCATTGTAATTACACTAGACACAAGGGCCATTAATCCCTCTGTAGTCTTAATGGGAGGTAATGAACTATTCATCTGAAAATGGTCACATTGGCTCTATTGCCCTCTTTCATAATACTTTCTGCTCATACAAAGCGCACACGAAGGTCAGATTGATTTTCAACAAGATGCAAATGGCGACAAGGGTCAGTTTACTGTGACATCCCTTTTTCAATGGCCAGTTAGAAAATGTTTTTTTTATAAATTGGACATAGACATTCTATATAACAACCTTTGAAATTACAATATGTGTGTCCACTGTATATAGACTGATGACTGAGTGGCAATATAATATATATTTCAAGAATACTATACCTAATAGCAGTTTGGGGAAGTTGGATGTCTCTATGTTATGGTAGTAGACAATGGAGGTGATGCCTGCCATAAAAGCCAGAGCCGCAGGCATGTAAAGGTGAAGATGGAGGGACTGGCTGAACCTGCAAATACAGAGAGAAGAGAGAGGATGGAGAGTTTGCACAAAAAGAGATATTCCTTGTGTGTGCAGATATTCAGAGCTAGTCCCGTGTAATGTGCTGTATAAAATTCCGCTTTTCTTTACAGTTTCCATGGACTTTGTTAAAAAGCAGCTAACCTGCTACTATGTATCACTTGTTATCGAAAGGATGAAGTGCCTTTTATTTCTCTAAGTTCAAAAAGTGGTCACGAGACACATTAATAAAGTGACAAGGTATTACTGATTTAATTTACAATGTTGTGATATACATCACAGTTAAGATTTGACATTACGCATTTGCCATTGTTACTTCGAGACTTTTAAGGATCCAATTTATGGCTGATGTAAGTTGTTTTGTGTCTATGGCTTCAAATGCTAATAGGCTGCTGTCTTGGACGCCTGGTCAGAAAATGTAATGGATTTTCCACAACACCGCTTTGTAGTTCTCCTTGTTCTATATGGAGTTGTATGCTAACTAGGCCTTGGAAACAACACAGTTTAAAAAGAAAAAAAAAATCAGCAATAAATAATTATAATAATAAACATGCAAACGTCATTTTCAAGTCAAATGTACCACAGATCCACAGTTAATGTATTTATATTAGTTTACAAATTAAATCAATTAGGGAGTGAAATCTGACAAGATCATAAATCAAAATGTTTTCTCACAAAAAAATGACAAGTTTGTCTCCAAAATGCCATAGTACATTGGCTATGCTTAATAATATTCTCCCGCGCATTAGTCTGAAAGATATTTCTGTTGAGTCAGAATGAATGTTAACATCAGTAAAGTAAACAACCCTGAAAACAGCAGTTACTCTGATCTGAAAACTGATATTCCATACCTCTGATATCAGTCTTATTGAGCTGACCGAGTTACTTGGTTTGAGGAATCTTTCTCAGTTTTTCAGCTATGATCCACATGTCTGACAAGCACCGGTCACATAACAACAACCAAAATTTATTGTCTCGTGAGAGATTTATTGACATACTTTGTGGTTTGTTGAACTTGGCGGTGTATTATCAAGCCAGTCACCAAACTGTCAGGAAGCAATTTACTGTTTATCTAATTAAGCAGCATTATGTTGTAGTGGTTAGCCTCTCCACTCACAGCAACAAGGTTCCTGTTACAATTATAACCATGGCCTTTCTGTATGGAGTTAGGATTCTATCCCTGCCTGTGCCTGTGTGCCCCCACAGACCTTACAGACCTCACACTGGAAGGTCTGTAAAGGTTCTCCAGCTTCCGCCACCCGTGTAACAGCGTGGCAGACAATGAATAAACATTGTGACTGATAACGAGAATGATAAATGTATCTGTAATCTGGGAATAAAACACTGAAATTCACAATGTCATTTTATTTTAAAGGGAAACATGCTCCTTCATCAGACAGTTTATGTACGACACAGCTGACCTGTTCTGAACCGGCTATTTCTCAGCCCTTACTGCTGCCCAAGGACTTGATGTAGCCAAGGCTGAACTCAGGACATGCAGTATCTTTGATACATCACAATTACCTAATTTTGTGAACATAATGTTAACTGAATTAATGTAAATACTCTAATTGATCCTAAGTAATTGTTTTATAGTATGTAGAAATATATAGTATGACACAAATATAATGGTATATACATTAAAAAAAAAAACTGTTATAAATGTCACGTCTTCATAGAATTAACATTGCAACGTTTTCAAATATAATCTCACTATTAAATATATTGCAACTTATTGGCAAGCAGCTATTTTTTCGTATTGGTTAAATGAGGCCATATTGGCATGTGCTGGTGATACCCTGATAGTGAATGCTCACTAGCGACCCATTTTACCACAATTAGAACTGCAAGAATGCACATAGAGTACCTAGTTGTTATGTCGACACGTTCATAACTGAAAAAGATATTTACTGAGGTGAAATTGGAATGCGGTGGACAGGTTTTTAGAGTAGTGTGGAATAAACCACCTGCAACTCAATGTCACAAAGACAAAGGAACTTAAGGAAATGGAGGACCTTTCCAAAACCCCATCTCCATCAAAGGAACAGATGTGGACACTGTTGACGAGTCCGAGTACCTGGACAGCCACATACAAAATAAAACGGACTGGACTAAAAACTTAGATGCAGTATGCCAGAAAGGTCAGAGGCGCCTGCTTTTTCTCAGGAGACTAAGGTCTTTTTTACATCCGCAGAACCATGTTGCAGATGTTCTATCACACAGTGCTGTAGTGTGCTGGGGCAGTAGGCTGAAGGCAGCTGATGCTAACAGATTCAATAAGCTCATCAGGAAGGCTGGTTCTGACCTAGAACCTCTGCTAAAAATGACTTTGGTGGAGGTGCCTGAGAGGAGGATGCTGAGGAAGCTGCTCAGTATCAGGGTAAACACCTCTCACCGCTATACTGGACTCCTACTAGAACACTTTCAGACGTAGACTGAGAGCACAGAGGAGCACCACAGAATGCCAAAGGTTGTCTTTTTTTACCTGTGGCCATCAAACTATATAACTCCTCCCCTTTTTGGAGGAAGGAAACTCGAGACAACAATAACATCAATATCATGTTCAGTAGTGACTAATTTTAGAGCCTTCCAGCAAAAGAATTTACTTCAGGAAAAATAAAGTTCTATTCTATTCTATTCCATTCTATTCTATTCTATTCTATTCTATTCTATTCTATTCTATTCTATTCTATTCTACAAGAAAGCCAACTTTATTAGTAAAAGCTGAAAAAATAGGTTATTTTGGCACATAGCTCTGCTCTCCCAAACCCTGGTGCAGCATTTTAATCCTATTTAGGAGTGTGTGATAATTGGGAATTATTTGAGCATAGTGTTGTGTGTGACACTCTAAACTCTGGTATCCGATAGGCCTGAAAATATTTTGCACATGCATCATTAATCATTTTCAAAATATGCATGTTAACGGAAATGCACACAAGACAAAACCTGCTCCTCAGCAGAGCCCTGACACCTATGTAAACAAGCCAGTAAAGTAGGGCGCAGATGGAGAGCTCTTCTATTTACTTTAGCCACAATCACTCATGCATGTTTACTTGGCTCCTGCCGACAAAGACAACTTATAAACAGTACTCCTGTGTTTACTGCACTATTACACATGAACTGTATGTTAGACAATGACGTGACACAGACGGCCAGAGTGGGTTGGGTGGGAGGGGGGTAAGGGAGGAAGGTTTTATGATAGAGAAGTGCAGGCCAAAATTCACAATATCATTTTTCGCCAGATTGGCAGATGGAGCTCCAGTTCTTTATTTATTAATTTATCCATTTGTAAGCTCTTTTTACTGGCATGTCCGCTCTGATATTTACACAGTTACAAGAGGAGGGAAATTTACAAAAGAAATTCAAAATTTCAGAGTGGAGGGTCGATTCGAAAAAATAAATTGGATTCATATCAAAGATTTCAATCTTTATTTTAAGATTAAAATGACATGATTGGTTATGCTAACAACCTGAATAAATGTGTCATCATCCACTTTGAACTCTGTTGCAGTTGTTCTTTTTTTGTTGGTTTTTGTTTCAATTTATTACGATTTTTAAATGCTCTGCTAAGTTCTGATGACTGAGAAATATCTGTAATGATAATATTTGACATTGTAGAAAAATGTTTCTTTGATTCTGGTTTATGTCTTAATATAAATACTGGTGGTGATGATACAGTTAGATCATCCTCACACAAGTGAACAACAATAATATGATGCATGATCATCCGGCTACTTCGGCTCATGTCATTTGAAAAAGAAAGGTAAATTTGCGTTTTGTTCTGTCACAACTGTTACTCAGCAGTACATTGAAACATATTCAGTTTTAATTCGTTATTTCATTTTGCAACATCCCAACTTAGACCCAACACAGACGAGGTAATTCTGAGATCATTTAGATGAAGAGCAACCAAAGTCTGCCAAAATGATGATTTTATTTGAGCACTGGACAATGTAAAAGCCTGAACCCTTGTTAAAGTGCTCTGAAATAATATGGACGCTTGTATTTTCCATACTTTAGTCATTAGATTAGCAGTTAATCAGATTGGGTAAATAACTGCTTCAATCCAGTTCGATCATGCAGTATAACAAATACAGTAAGAAAATCAACATAAGTTATGAAAAAAAAATCTAGTGTGCAATTCAAACACACAGCACAATGGTTACCATTGTGATAAATTGTCAAACGAGAGTGATTGTAGTTTATCTAGCTGCATCGAAGCTGTGCTCAGCGATGAACTGGTTTTGTTGGTACAAGTCCTGAATGAACATTGTGGGCAGATATGATTCTTATGGAATGACAGTTATTGACAGAGCTATTATTGCTATACTATTTGAATTTAAATAAAGTTCCCAAAAGGTGAACACTGTGTCATGTTTCATGTCGGTGCAAATTCACTTATGATGCCATTGTTGCTAGAAACGATATCTCATTGTATCGGCAACAAGATCAAAAAGGATGAAGGGCATTATCTGGGTGTTTGTGGTGTGATACATACCCATCAGAGACAATGCCCTCTGCAACTTCGCAGACAAGGATGAAGAGCAGGACGAAGGTGAGGAGCCAGCGCAGGTTGTGACCAGGGAAGTGGAGCCAGGTGCTGTGGTGAATGTGGACCTTTGAACTCTGGCTGCCCCAGCCTCACGCAGGAAACAGGAGATGGAGGTTTTAAATATCAGGGGGTTTTCACCAAAATACTGAAAAATACATCTGTTCAAGATTGACATTAACTTTTTGTTTTTCTTTTTTCTCAGGTCTATGATGGCAGATTATTAGAATTCTAAAAAAAATGAGCCAAGGAGTGGTTTTGACCTGGCTATTTCTATTCCCAGAGACCTTAAATATAATGAGCTACATGAATGATAAATGGCGCACAGGAGGTTGAGCCTTCAAGGGGCTCCAGCCTGTGGTCAGAAGAGAGACGGCACTGTGAGTACTTTTAGATGAGCAATCTTATCTTATTACCTTTTCCTTACATTGCCAACTGCTTGGCAAGCACTGCAGACAAGACACCTCCTGACCCTCGACTCACTTATTTCAGAGCTTCTTTTGGCTCCGAATCTCTTTGTAATTTATCACCTCTTCACTTACTTTGCCAGAGCCTGGCAGCTACTCACACTAAATGACAGAGATAAGTTCTTTCGCCTGCTTGTTTCGAGAAGTGAAGGAAATGACCAGCAAACACATTTTCACCACAAACACATGAAGACAGACAAACATACACGTATACACACACACACATACAAATAACCAAACATATACATATTGGGAGCGTCATCCATACGGATGTTTAATGTCGCATTTTTGTCCTCTTTTATGTTTCAAAAAAATGTGTCATAAAGATGAATACACTTTTTTTTGCAAATCACTATTACGGCCCACATCTTAGATCTTAGATTAGTCTATACTAGCTTGCTCTTCAATCTAATAAAGCCTCTGCAGTTTGGAGTTCTGGACTCTGTATTGACCCCCCTGAGGACACCAGAGCTGCGGTCATTTTTAACTTCTCCACATCTTTTCTTTTTCATTGTATTGGGGTAGTTTTACCCTTCTTTTATCTTCTAATTATTCTAATAATTCTGCCTTTAAATGTGGTTTAAACGACATTATAACTAATACCAAAGCATTCCATTGTAGCATATCCATGATAGTGCAGTAGCAGATAAGGATACTATCAGAGAGAGATGCTGTTCGGATCATCAACAGTCCGACAACCTGATACATAAACAAATTTTATGTTCTTATTACACAAAGAATAATGACAATGCAGTTTCAAATGCTGTAATGAATACAGCATAGTGTATCCTGCATCCACTATAGGTGACACCATTTAAGGTCACACTGTTATCTTGCTAACAAGGATATAACTTTTGAAGAATCCTGTTCACGGTTTGTCGTTTTTATGTATTCACCACTTGCATGGGTTTGCCCTCATTTTGCAAGCATAGCTCTTTGGTCTGCCGGCTCATAAGTTTAGCTGCAGGGACAGAAAGGGTGCAGCATTAAGCGTCGAATCAGGACTGTGGCTGAAGAAGTTCTGTCAGATCACAGGCCCGAGGGTCTTCAGTAACAAGGTCATGAAAATGCAGTAAATCAGAACCACAAAGGAGAGCTGGAATAAAGCACAGCTCTCACCTCCATTACCTGTGCACTGGGAGCAACATTGTTAGAAAGCGTTTTCTTAATCATTAGGATTTTTGTGCTTTCCAATACAATTTTACACAGTTTGATTGGTCAACTAAGAGCAATTAATGCTGGCAAGAGGGGATAAGAGAGCCTCACATAGGGTAGAACAGCAGGAAAACAAAAAAATAAAACAAATGATTGAAAAAAAACTCGAGATAAGAGCATTAAACACAAAAATAGCTACAGCACAGACGGAGGCAGGCGATACCACCCCATAAATAAATAAACAAACAACGTGGAAGTCATGCAGGAGATGAAGTGAAGAGGACAGGCTTGTATGACATTGAAAATACTGGGTGGCATTTACAAATGTGTCACTACTTCAGACCGGTGAAGAAAATCAGTCTGTTTTCAAAGTCTAATGCATCTTGTTCCACCTACTGGCAGCAGCAGAAGAAGCCTTTTAGTTGGCTCTCTAGTTAAAATAAAGAGAACACATTATTAAAAAGAAAATGAAATGATATTCGTGGAGGAATAACATGGTCCCAGGGTACACGTTCATCCCAGAGACCCAAGGAGATAGTAGGGAGGAAAAGGCTAAGACTAAAATGAGGGGCAAAAATTAAATAATAAAAATCTCTCCTCAATCAAACTTTGAAAACTTACACTACGGAAGTAGTAAATGTGTGTACTAGATATTGTCTCCTGTGATATACAAATGCCATCAGTCATTCACATTTTGTGGACTCATCTCACTTTCGGGATAAAGTCTCTATATTCTAAATAATTATTGTTTTTGTAGAAAATGATTGGGGTCATGGCAGCCCTGTGGCGTAGTGGTTAGCGCTTCAACCTCACAGTATAAAGGACGCTGGTTCAAATCTAACAGTGGACCTTTCTGTGTGGAGTTTGCATGTTCTCCACGTGTCTGCATGGTTCTCCTGTTTCCTCCCACAGTCAAAAAAGGCAGTTGCATGAGAGAGTGAATGTATTGTATATTTGGCCCTGCGATTTAGTGGCGACCAGTCCAGGGTGTGCTGGGATAGGCTCCAGCCTCCCCCCTCACCCTGAGTAGGATAAGTGGCAGACGATGGATGGATGGATGATCGGGGTTATGGGTTGAGGTTTGTCTGCACATGGCGAACAGAGTCAGTGTAGTGATGGTTATACACTTCTGTACTATGAGATATATTTAATTAGCTCTATGTTCTCTATGTTCTCAGGCAACACAGATTTAATTGGTTAACACGTGGGTAGGTATTACATGATGATTGGTGGATAATCAATATATTATACAGATTTATTAATTACTTAACCAATCATAATGTTAACAAGCAGCACACAAGGATCAGTTGGGGGGGACGCCTTGCTCAAAGGAACGTCAGCTGTTTATGTTGAGGGAACGGAAAATGCTGTTCCCTCACTTCCCACCAGCAACACACTGGTAAAAGGTCTTTCCCGACCTTTATTTACACATAGCACAGGATTAAACATTTATTCATGTATGTATTATTTATACTTCTTATCCGACTAAAGGGGACGAAGGGCGTCAATACAAGATGTTATCGGGTGAGAGGTGGGGACCGGTCAACTATCAATAACAGGTCCACATACAGAGATATCCAATCATTCACTCTTTCATTCACACTTACAGGATAACTACTTCTAAATTAAACTCTTGGCTGATTCTAGACTGTAGAGGAAGATGTAGAACCCAGAGAGAACCCACGAAGCAGACTGGAGAGCAGAAGGCCCCAGGCACCGTCAAGCGAGAGTGCTAACCCCTTTCACCACTATGCTGCCTAGAGTTGAACAATGAGTTATAAATAAAACAAAAAATAAGAAACAACACCTTAACATGTGAAAGTGGCAGTGTGTCTCGTAAGTAATGCGTTATGTTATTTTTTAAAACAGTTTCATGTAAATTCAGATCTCCATGCATTTTCTTCCAGTATTGGGTATGTCTGTGGCTGAAAGCAGGTTAATCCGGTTTACTTTTTACGGTTGGAAACACAACCAGGCCTGAGTCAGCCATCCTCAGAGGTCCACAAGGAGTTTTTGACATGAGCCTTCAGTGATTCAGGGGCAGCATAGGGTAAAGGTATTTCCCTGTCACTCGGAATCAGCTGCTATTGAAGTGATGTGAGAACCTGAAAGACATCCTGAGCTAAATGTTACAACACTGCTAGCTTCTGTCCCTGTATCAACTCTGCGATAGTACAGCCTGCAGTGAAAATGTCACTTGTGTCTTCACTTCACAGGATTTCAAAGTGCGATGTCGACTTTCTCAATGCAACACTCTCAAGAAAGAGTGTACCAAAATATGAACGATTATATCATTGGTTATAGTAGAGTACAGTAGAGATACTTTATTGATCCCGAAGGAAATTAAGGTTAGGAGGGCCATGAAGAAAAGCCTTGATTGTAGTGGTTCTGAATTTAAGGTCAGACTGAGTAATTTCAATAGATTGTGTCTATTTTTGCCCTTCAAAATCCAAAATAAAAAATGTTTACAGATCATTTCTAACAGATCATCTAACGTGACATGATTAAATATTTGAGATTCATTAGGAATCCAGGGTATCCCTCATCAGTCAGTGTTTTGGTTTCTAAGAAAAGAAATAATCAATGGGGAAAGATTCTGTGATTAAATGTGATAGTAAATCATGCTCTGACATTCACTCTCCTCTACCTGTGTTATCTTTTGGTAACAGTAAATTGAAACTCAGGCCTGAAACTGAGGATAACTCATATAAAGAATGGGCTGATTTCACAGCTGTCCTCAAACACACCTCACAATGGGAACACACAGCTGGTGTGAAGAAAATTTTTAGAGTGACAATGCTTTCCCTGCTTGAAAATACACTAACTGATGTGCTATCACACAAACAAAACTGCACACACTATTGGATGGCAGGTGATAAAGCCAGAGCGTGTGTGATTACAGAGGACTGCATAGAAAGGCAAGCCGCCAGGAGGAGGGTGTGACATGACGCCGCCTGGATCTTCCATCAGAAGTGAGACGCTTGGTTGGAAAGCTGCTTGCAGGATCTTAATGTTTGCGTCATATTTCTACAGTTTATTCTTAAACAGCCAGCAGCTGCAGATGGAGTAATATCAGGCATTCAAACACGTTCATTGTCAACATAAAAGTTAACGTTGTATGAAAGGCATGCAATCGGTAATTACGAGGGTGTAAAAGCAAACAAGGTGACAAACTAGGAAGAGAGAGGGTAAGATGTCACAAGATCAGCAGTCTTACTCCTGATCAGTATGGATTGCTGACATATCTAAGCATGTGTGTGTGTGTAGCTGATGGATGGGGGTTGGATGAAAGAAGGTTAAAGATCAACCCCCACCACTGCAAACAACACTCACCAATGAATAGGATGGGGAAGGTGATGAAGAGGAGGAAGACGTGTGGCACCACATTGAGCGCATCCAGGAAGCAGCCGTTGTTCAAAATCCCCGCGTCCACGTTGTATGCCACCGAGTTGTTCTCGTTCCCACAGAACGCCAAGGACATGGTGGAAACAGGACTCTACGGGGAACCGGCCAGAGCAAGGACAGGAAGAGTTGCAGTAGCAGGAGTTGGTGGGGAGGGAGAGGGGGAGGAGGGGAGGACCAGAGGCGGAGGTGAGAGAAGACAATTCCTTTTAATGCATGTCTCTCAGAGCATGGTGCCTTTTTCTAAAAAAAATAGAAATAAAAAAAAAACAAACAACGGCAGCCTCAGACGATCCTGTTAACTCCAAACGCAACCTCCTTTCTGCTCCCTTTGAAATCCAGCCTAAAATTTTTGATCCTGTGGCAAAAAGGGAGACAGACGGCGGGAGTAGAAGTGCGGGCCAGAGGCAGTCACAATCCAGTGTTGCAGCAGAATCAGCTCCCGCTCCTCTCCGCCAGTCTCATGCTGCTGCGAAACATCTGCATCCCGTCCGCCTACCGGCTGCAGACATTCCCCTTAAAACTGAGGTTTCAGTCGTGAGTGGCTCTCCTGGAATGTACGAAGACACATCGCTCGCATTCGCACACAGGAACACGCGGAGTCAGGAGAGGCAGCAGCTGCATTCTGCAGTGCACCTGCTATTCCTGTCTCTCCACAGAACCGGAGCTTGTTCGACCTTGGAAGACGAGAGCAGGAGGGCAGAATGAACGGACTAACTGGAAGCACTGAGCCACAAAAGGTAGGAGTGAGAGAGGGAGGGAGAGAGGGAGGGAGGGAGGGAAGGAGAGAGGGAGGAAAGGAAGAAGGGAGGGAGATGGCACTGAGTGATGACGGGAGAAGAAGAGGAGCTACTGAATGAGCGGTGCAAACGTCGTGTGTGAGAAACATGAGCCAGTGCTCTAACCTCAATCCCGACAACACATTTTCAAATGTTACATAACTCCTTCTCTCACTCATTATACTACCCTGCGCTTCACAGATTTCTTCATTTCCAAAACACAGTGTGCGGCAGTGAAGACACGGGTTGCAGTTGCACATTTTGACAGGGACATAAACCATTAAGACATCCCTTTGATAGATGAATAGTGCGCCCGGTCCTGCGGGGGGGATTCCAGCTGCAGCCAATAGCAGATGACTGACTTAGCAGGATCAACAAGACACACACGGGACCAGATTCTGGTAATCCATGTAGCAACAGGGACTGCCTCGTGTCTCAGTGATTCAAATGATTTCTGTTTAAATATAATCCATGACCTGGTGACCTTCATATTATAACAGAGATAAGCGTCAACGTAATGAGCAGTTTACGTGAGTGTTTGTGCATAAACAGGCGTCTGATGTTTTACGTTAATGGATTGGTTTTAGTAAAAATAACAGAGGGATAATGTAGGGAAGGAGAACTAAAGCACAGAATAATTCAGCAATGTGGTTATGTGGATGGCAGAGAAAGCTGTACCAGAGACTATAGAGAAAATGTACAAGTTTGAGTCTGACATGTCAAAAGTCCCATGACCTACAATAGTGCGATGGTCTTATTTATTTTGATTAAGTTGTTATCATCCTCGGTCAGGGGCTCATAAAATGGGAAACAGAACTACGCATACAGAAGAAAGATTTGTCTTGTCTTGTCTTCATTTGTCTTGTAAATGTATTTACCTCTCGACACATATGGGAACACTTTGGGAGTTATAACTCATTTATGACATTGGATGGGACATGTTATTGGTCCGATGTAGCCAAGATGTGAAGAGATAGCTGTACTTAGAAAGGAGGGTTTGTGGTTCAGTTTAGGAAGTGTCAAACAGGAAGAACGGATGTGGGATAAAAAACCATAATGAAGTTCAAAATAGTAATAAATGCTGATTACGGGTTAGCTTTCATTCATCTTTTTTCACATTACATCAAATCATGCATACTAAACAGTGATACTATTATAGCTGTTTACTAAGTAGTTATTCTTAATTACTAAATGTGTTTTCAAGGTATTTAAATGTACGTTTTATGATGGAGGCTGTCAGGTTTTAATTTCTGGAAATTACTCATTTAGACCTAATTTTGCTATATGTTATGTCTCCGCCATTTACGTGTTCCTAAAGGGTGAGATCATTTTGGAGGATACTTCAACAACATTTGACTTTCTTTTGACTAATGACTTTGTGCTCACGTTGAAGATCAATACCTCTTCTTCGGATACTGGACATTCCTGCAGGAATGCATATAAAACACATGTCTGATGTCGATGGAAGGTTGATAATTAGTTTTGAGGCAGTGACAGTGGCCAGGCGTAGTGGAAAGCAACAAAATTGACGGATAAGAGAGGATCGACAGCAGCTTTAGCTCCGGATCTCAATGAACACACTCACGTAGCTGAGCAGACACATGCCCCTGCAGGCCAAAACCTTTGAGTGAAATGAAACCATGGATAATTTAATAAAACATATGTTGTGCGGGTCTACATGACAGATTGCTATAAATCATCACTGGTTTATCCCAGGAGGAAGTGCACGGAAAAAAAGTGGATGATTGGAAAAATAATGTTTCTTGACTGAAAAGGCTTGATATAAAAAGTAGACACCATAATCATTAAGGTCAATATAGCTGGTAAAATGAAATCACAGAGGAACAGAGAAAATGTTATATCACATCCACATTTAGAAATAAGGAAATTGTGATACAAAAATTTGTGTTGTAAAGGTCTTTGTTTCACATGTAAAGGCAATGACCAATAACAATAGCATAAGATGATTTCTTTTTTATAATTAGTGAAATAATTTATAATCTATACTTTGAACCCCGTGTTAATAAAAAACGGAAATATGCGACATCTGGTGAAAAACGGAAAAACTCAACAGATGACGAATCAGAACACTTAATTCATTCAAGCTTATGAGGGCAAAAAGATGCATTTAAATGCAGAAAGACCGGTCTATGAGTATCAAGATTGATGTTTTACTCTATTTTCAGCCATTATAGACGTGCTCTGCTGCACATCAAGAGATGGAAGCCACTTCAAAATGGGACAGTGTGTGTTTGTGTGTGTGTGTGAGTGTATGCACGTGAGCGTGTTTGTGTGTGTGTGTGTGTGTGTGTGTGTGTGTGTGTGTGTGTGTGTTGGCAAAGCACCAGCTGCTGATTATTTCGTTGTTGCGAGTAAAGACAGGTCAAGAGGTGAAAACATGCAATTTTGTCGATCTCCCCGGTAGGTTCCTGATGCGTTCTCCCGCGAGTTGTGTACGGATCTTCACAAGACTCAGAACACGCACAGAGGATTTCAAAATAAAAGGGGAAAAGTGAAAACAAATAAATAAATAATTATCTTAATAAACACATGAATAAGTAGACAAGTAAAAAAAAAATAAAGAATGAATAAATGATAGTGGAAAGAAATAGATAAAAGGCCGTCGGCATCCAACTACGATTTAGAAAAGTAAAACTGCGAGGACACAGAATAATATGGTGGTTAGTTCAAGTGCAGCAGAGAAAAAAACAGTAACGGCCTTAAGCGCGTTCCCACCTTCTCCACTTACCGGCTTATACCGAGGGACCATCGTGATCCTTCCTTCTCTTTTCCCCGGGCTCCGGACTTCTCAGTCACATCCGTGGTGGGGCCGGATTGGGAAGGGGGCTGGGGAATCCCGGACCGGACAAACCGGACCGCCGCCTCTCAAGTGCTCCCGCAACAGCAGCCGTCCGAAGTTCGGATCCGACCAGCGGCTGCTGCCCGACGCTCGACGGCGGGGAGCTGTCCGTGTACAGGGTGCTGAACCCGGGGACTGAGAAAGTAGAAGGAGGCGGAGGAGGAGGATGAAGTGCAGCCCCAGTTGTTTGAGTTTTTTTTCAAGAAGCGTGCATGTATGTGTGCGTGTGTGTGTGTGTGTGTGTGTGTATGTGTGCGTGTGTGTGTGTGTGTGTGTGTGTGTGTGTGTGTGTGTGTGTGTGTGCGCGCGCGTA
>CAAKHD010000469.1:1999-39867 GCA_901007705.1 Fistularia tabacaria
GCTGGAGGACAAGGTCCCCGGCGGAAGGCGCCTGAAGTAAACCCCCCCAAAACACACCACCCCCCCCCCCCCCCCCGCGGCAGAGTAATGCAACGGTCTGAAAATCCCGACTGAAGAATAAAATCAACAATTAGCAACGTGACTCACCTTTCCAGAGGGAAAATAGACGGACCTTTGCGACACCACGCCGAACTGGAAGGTATTTAAGAGGCACTTTGATTTACCTAATAAGCAAATCGACATTTCAACCGCAATGCGACTTGACTTATGCAAATATAAGGAAAACCCATTCCGGCTCCAGAGAAACACAAGATAGATTTCATTTCAAGTCTCGTCCGCTGTTTCACCCGTTTTTATTTCCTGCGGCGTGTCGTTTTTCTCTACAAAGTAATCGATTTGATTATCAGCGCTTATTATCGTGATAATGGAGCGGCGAGCTCTCGTGCAGCGGCATGATTCACGTGATCCAAGGCCGGCCCCGGTCATTCGTCCTGAAGCAGATCGCAGATCGTGCGGCACCAACACCTCATATTCTGAGGTAATTCCACTGAAGTCGGAACGAATATAAGGCTGTAAGTGTATCGATAGTGATGGCTGATAAATGCCAGAGTATATTCATGTTGCTTTTTATGACACTGGTTTTGCATTAAATTTGAATGCCTTTATTTAAAGAGTTGAACCCACTTAATCAGCTTGGTAAATGCCATTTGCATGACGCGCTGGCTATGTAGAGGATAACAATCAAATCGCCATTTTCTTTTCTCAACCTATTACTTGTCTACATGTCTTGGTCGCTGGTCTTTTCACACCGATCGAGATTCTCGTCACCACACCAGAGGGCGGTAGATGATCCGGGGCTGCACAGGCTTGTTCCCTCGTCTATTTTTGGAACGATCTTTGACGCCCTGCACTCTACCGCCGCATTTCACGACAGCGGGAGCTCAGGCTTTTCCCTGTCGTGTCTATTAAGGGTAAATGCGTGGCAAGACAGAATTTGGATGAAAGAAGCAAAGACATCGTCTACCAAGCTCACAGAACTCCAGGGCACCTGTGCTGGGAATATGGGAGTCCGACAGGTTGGGATAACGCATCGCTGCGGAGACTTTCCCAAAAACATGACACATGAATTCAACTGGAAAGATATTCGAACAGATAGAATGCTCACATTTCCTTTTTTAATTATTTTTTATTTTAACATTTAATACACCCCGGTGTGACATTCTTCATTTTGCGTCATTATGCACAGAAAAAGAGTATGCTCAGCTTCAGGCTGGAGGTAAGCGACGGAAAGGTCCGGTTTACCCTCAAGGCTGCGAGAAGGTGAGGTCCTCTCACACCTCGCCTTGAAATTCATTGTATTTAAATATTCCACTTTAATTCAAAGGTAACGTCTGTGGGTGCGAAGAGACCGAAGCAAAAGTTTTGAGGTGGATGAATATCATTTAGTGATCAGATTTCAAATCAGGTCTAAGCAGGTCCCTGGTTGGAATCTGTGTGGAGTCTCAATGTTCTACCCGTGTCTGCCTGGGCTTCCTCTTGGTCCTCCACTTTCCTCTCACAGAGTCTCTAAATTGCCTCCCTGTGAATGAGAGAGTTAATGGTTGCATGTATATATTATATATTATTCTGTATATTTTTTTGTATTTTTCAGTTCCCTGTTACATGCTTGACAAAGCTGTTTTTTCTTTGTCTTTTTTTACACTCCTGCAGGTAATTCAGTTTCATGGAATACGGGCTGTGTGCGTAGACGAAAAACATCGCTTGTAGATATTGATGGAAAATGTGTCACGCAAGCTTCATGTTCCAATCGTAGTTTCATTCCAATCTCGATATTTTCCACCGGCTGGACCGACCAGAAGCAAAGCGAGGGGCCGGCTAATGAGGAGCCAAAGGGCCTCCGGGAATTCCCAGCCCGCTGTCGTCACCGGCTGTGTTTGTAGTTCCGGCCAGTCGTGCCCAAAACACCGTTCCGTGGCAGCTGCTAACACCCGTGGGAAAAGGGCGGAAATGTCTTCATCTGTGGACGGTGAAAACATCAGTATATTGGGAGAAGGATGCTGAGGCTGGACGTGCCGGGCAGGAGGCTGAGAGGAAGACTCTTTGGTGTGAGAGAAGAGGATACAGAGGGTTAGATGGAGGCGGATGATTGGCTGTGGAGACCCGTGAAGGGAGCTGCCTGAAGGCTAGAAGAGTTTTAGCCCGTGGATGCAGGTCCATCATTATTTGTACACCAGCAGTTCTTTAATGAAGAAAGACAAAATCCCGGGATTCAGGTGTTTCCAGTGTTTATTCATATCAGCATGAAAACCAGCAGAATTCTAGTTTCTGATGAACACTGCCTTTCTTTATGAGGTGATTTCCAACATCGCCGACCCAAACGCACAGCGGTAACCAGAACCGGGACCATTTTGACGATTATAGTCAATATATATCAACCAGCCAGAGTCATAAATATCACCTCTTTCAAACGCCGTTTTAAAGTCAGTCCACACGTTTTTCAAAAATCGATCCCCTGACTGACGGAACACTTGCAGGTGATGGTAATGAATAATTACGGAGGAGATTTTAATTGTGAAGGCATGTTTTGACCGTCCCGATGGGAGGTTTCTTCTTCTTTTCCAGCTGGATGTAACGGAAAGCGGGCGCCTATATTTTTCATGATATCGAGCAGTTTGTCCCTGACCTCTCTGCAGAGGTAGATGTAGAGAAGGGGATCCAGGCAGGTGTTAGTGGAGGAGACCCACAGAAATAATTTATGGGCCACGGTCAGCCACATTTGAGGGCAGATATTCGAGTCAAAGACTTCGTACAACGTGAATGGAATGCGTATGACGTGGAGAGGCACAAAACACAGCAAATATACGAGGAGGATCAAGAAGACGCGTAGCTTGGTCCTCTTCTTCCCGTGACTGTTGCTGCTCCCGGAATTCCTGAAAGACCGCAGGACTTTGATCGAGATGCAGACGTAGCAGAAGACGATCATCACGGTGACGGACCAGAAAAGGATCTCCATGCAGAACACCACGTACGAGTGAAGAAGCAGACCCGCCGGACTTTTCAGGGACATGCAGAAGTCTCCGGTCGTGTTCGCCGCCCCCCTGTGGTCTTTGTCCGTGAGGATCATCGTCGGGATGGCCGTGCCGCCGAATATGACGACCCAGACGCCGGCGCACGTTGCGCAGCTGAAGGCCAGACTCTGTCCCGGCACGAGCCCGCACGGTCGGACAATTTTGAAGAAGCGATCCTGGCTGATGAGACCCATCAAGGCGATGCTGGTGTACATGCAGCAGTAGAAGATGACGCTCGAGTAACGGCAGGCGAAGGCCTGCAACTCGACTGAGGCCCCGGGGACCATGCTCGTGGCCATCGGCGGGAGCGTCAGGGTCAGGAGCAGATCAGCCGCCACCAGGTTCTTGAGATACATGATAAAAGTGGTTGTGGACCGGAGGCGCAGGGAAACCCACACCGCCACCCCGTTGAGCAGCAACGCGACGGGGAACAGGATCAGGAAGAAGCAGGAGATAACCGTGTTTGTTGTCCCGTAGCCGAAATAGACGCAGCTGGTGGAGGCCCGGGGAGAGCTGTCGGGCTTCATTACGGAATCTGGAATAGAAGAAATAACACAGCAGAGAAGCCAGTTTTGAGCACAACACAAAGTGTACCTCCATCGTGGCACACGTGTTCAACACCGCCATGCATAATTGAGAGGGAGCAGGAAGTGGCCATTCTGTTTTTTACTTCTCTAATCTTTCCGAGCAAATGGGGATTGAAGGGGTAGAAGGCTGTGTTGGAGGTGCGTTTCATCAGTCGCCAGGAGGTTGCCTTTTAGAATGCGAAAAGGCTCCACTTCGGTCCAGAACCCTCATACAAATGTTTCTCCAGTGAACGGTGTGGGTGTAGCGGCTGTCTGAATGTAGCCGCCGAGAGGCCAAGTGAGAAAAACGAATGTTTTCTGCTCGCCACCTACGAACTGCTTTGCATCGACCATCAGTTCCGAGCACATTTGTCACCACCATTTTGCTTTGAATGCTCGACCAGGGCATTTGAATGAACCCGACCCTCCCGCTGAAGGCAGTGTGACACGGGAACCAAGAGTATTAAATGTGTCATCGCTGGGTACCGGAATAAATTCATATCGCTTAGAAATATATTCATTATTTATTTATAATCCGCAGGCTTCTGTGGGAAACACTGCACCGCTGACCTTCTGCACGTTCTCAGTGGCTTATAAAAGTTCATTTCTTTTTTTTTTTTAATTAAACCGTATTTAATCTGTTTAATAAGATCTCAGGTCCATTCGTCTGTCTCGTTTTTAACCCTGAGATGTAACGCATTAATCACGGAATTTGCACATTTGACAAGGGATGAGCGTTGGCAATGGTGTAAAGGAGTATTAATTATAAAGGATTGATACGATGGTAGTTGTCAAGAATTATAAGGATAGCAGAGGAACTGGGATGCCACCGAAGTGAATAGGAAATCATGACACTATTGGAGAAAAAAGGCAAACGCCCGATAACTACATTTTTCTATTCTTATTTGAATGAGAAGCACTTTGTGAACGGGATAATATGAAGACACTCACCGGGAAGGGTCACCTCCTGATCACCCTTGCTGGGCAGCCGGTGAGATTCAAAGCTTCTCCAAGGATAAATTAACACCACTGCGCTTCGGCCTCATCCGCCAGAAAACATGCAAATCCATGAACGCGGAGCGAAAGAGGAGGAAATGTATTTAAATGAGGCAAATTGTGGCGAGCCTTGCGTTTCAACGTAGACCGAACCTTCTCCGATCCTCGGATTGGACGTCAACCGTGGGGTTTCCATTCAGTCGTTTCTTTATTTTAATCTCACGCTGGTTTTCCAGTGAATGTCCCGGGATGCAGAGATGAACACATCGCCGTGCTGTAGCTCCCCCTGCTGGCCGTGCAGCAGCGGTGCAAGTGCAGCAGCAGCAGCAGCAGCAGCAGCAGCGGCGGCGCTTGGCAGTCATCAAATAGAAAAGCCCTCTTCAAATCCTTGTTTTCCACTTTTATTTTCTTTCTTAATCCTGATTTCCTTCATGTCTGATGCCCCCTCTTCCTCCGGGTTACTCATTCTACTCTTTCGACTTTTTATTTTTAATTCTATCAATGAAATGAGTCGTTTAATTTGAAGCGTATTTTGTGTTATTTGCTCGGACAAAGAGTGATCTGGCGGCAGCAGAGTGGCTCTTCATTTTGCATTTGTCTGCTTTTGTTGCCAGTAACATGTTTCTTTGAAATGGTTGCCGGCATGAGATTCAGCATTTATTTAGAATTTAGATTCTGCTGCCGTTGGTCGGTATGTCGGTTGCATTTTATTGGAAAAGCAAATGGATTGTGTGTCTGTGGATCTGTTAACTGATTTTCATGCATGAATATCAACCTTGTGAGGACCGTGAAGCCCGACGGGGAGACGTTTTGCTGATTCCACCATAATGCGATTAGTTTAGCTGTAAAGTGAGGTAAAGTGAAGCGTCAGGCTACAGTTAGCCACGAAGCCGTCTTGGTTAGCGTTTGGCGTCGGCTGTCGGCGACGGATGGCGGTCAAAACAACGCCCTAATGAGTGCAGACCATTGTTTGCTTCCCGCATGCAAATGTGGAGGCTGCGTCTCAGAACCCACAACCATCCTCCCCCCGAACGGAAAAGAGCTTCCCGGACCCTGAACTTTGCCGAAACCTGACAAGAATTTGAGCTCACAAAACCCAAACTGCAGCACAAACACATCACTGTGTGTTATCAGGCTGATTTAAAAGCGTGTGATGCAGGAGGAACGTGACTGGAGACGGACGCTTTATTCTGGAGACAACGGGCACTTTACACACATGGAACTTTAATACATTTTAAAAACATTTTCCCCCGAGGAAAAAAAAAAAAAGAAAAAAAAACAAACCTCAGAAATAAACCGTGAAATATCCAATTCTGGCCTTTTTAGATTTGGGCTCTGCGGACACGGAGAAACGCGATTGATGTTTACACTCCATTGTTTTATCTACCAGCTGCTGCAGGTCCATTTATTAGTCACCGCCGGCAGAATCTTAAAATCCACGAGCCATTGAAGCTGCTTTCATGTCCGCGGCCTTTATTTACAGTCGGGGGCGTGTCTCACGGGGGAGCTGTCGATCTCCGATTCCGATCCTTTCGCCGTTATCCAGCTGCAGGAACCCGGAGACATCCTCAGGGTCTTGAACAAGGTGGTTCTGAAGGATTTGTGTAGAAAAAAGTAGATCAGGGGGTTCAGCAGAGAGTTCAGCGACGTGAGGAAGCGCATGCTTTCCTTCAGCTGGAAAAGGAAGAGCTTGAGCTTGCAGTCGAAGAGGAGGTCGCGGGTCTGGCTCATGGTGTAGGGGACGCGGGCGAAGTGAAACGGCACGAAACACAGAAAAAACACCACCAGAATGAGGAAGACGTTGGCATTCATCTTTCTGTTGGCCTGCTTGGTCTTGCTGGCCGTCGCCCTGTTTGCCGTTCGATGCATCGTCCCTTCGCGGCTCTGATTCTTGGTGCGGGTGAAGGATTTATAAAGCTCCCTGGAGATAAGGGTGTAACATATGACCACCGTCACCAGGTTGGACCAGAAGATAACCTGGCAGATGTGATTTACCACCTCGTGCCAATACAGGCCAGCCGGGGTCTTCAGGTCGCTGCACTTGAAGTGCGGCGACTTTGGCGTTTTACTCGTCAGGATCACGTTGGGCAAACAGAGAGCCGTCAGGACGGTCCAGATCGCCCCGGCGAGGAGTTTCCGCCGGGCCAGCCTGGCCGCGTTTGTTCTCTTGAACGGCCTGAGGGTTTTCATGCAGCGGTCGACGCTGATCAGGCCGAAGAAGAGGATGCTGATGTACATGGTGAGGTAAAAGAGCACGGAAGAAACGCGACACACGAAGACACGCAGTCCCACGGACGCCATGTTGGAGTCGGACAGCACCTGCGGAGTTCAGAGTGAGCCTTTGAGTGGCTTCGCGCGAAACTGTTACAGCGGCGCGTCGAGTAACGGCAATGACAGAGACACCCACCTTGAAAGGGAACGTGAAGGTGGTGACGACATCGGCCACCACGATGTTCTTCAGGTAGATAACGAAATGGGACTTGGAGGGAATGCGCAAGAAGATCCACACCGCCAAGCCGTTGAGAGAGAGCCCCGCCAGGAACAGGAAGGTGTAGAGGACCGGGAAAATCACCGTCTTCAGGACGTTGTCGCGGGAACACGTGACGTTCGTAAGGCTGTGATTGGCCGGGGAGCGGGATAAACTTCCATCTCTGTCCATTGAGAAGACCATCTGAAAACACAGGGGGAAAGAATGTCGAAACGCTACCAATCCCAGGATGTGGATTGATTCCGGGAAAATAATCCCTGACAAGACAACTGGGATCGAAATCCTTCGACGTCCGATAATATTTAGCATTTCCGACCATTTCAAATGCAACATTCTGTGACCTGAGCCGGCCCATCGGCTACAAGGATTAGAAATGCGAGGGTTTCGTACCTGTCCTGAGTCGTGTCCCAGAAGGACCACTCCTTTATGCTCCTGTGACTCCCGACCAAAGTTCCACTGAAGGTTGTTTGGACGCAGGGATGTAATGCGACCGCACTTTTTTCCCGTCGGGACCAAAACACGCGGGCCAGTCCCGCTTTGTGTGTGAGAGTGTGTGTGAAGAAAGACTTTCTCTGTTTCTTCTCCTTTTCTATTTCCTGTCATGTGGAAATGCTCCAGACTTAATCTCCATTTTAACACGCGCAGTTTTCGGGACTGGTGTCAGGGGTCAGTCATTTGCTGCAGATTTCGAAAGGATGGGCAGATCTCGCGGGTCTCCAGGGACCGCCCTCACGACGCCCAGGTTGTCGGGATGCGTTGGATATGTTCCTTTGAAACACAGTAGCTCATTTTTCTTCTCCGGCCAAAGTTTGTTATCTGTTTATTCACTATTCAGTTGAATAGCGTTAGCTAAAGAAGTGCCGTCATCCATAAACGTGCTTTACCACGTTGTACCCCACAGTGGGGCGCAGCGGTTAGCATTGCCACACCACGGCAAGAAGGTCCCTGCTTGGGTTCCCGCAGGGGGCTTTTCTATGTGGAGTCTCACTGTTCTCCCGATGTCTGCGCGAGGTTTCTCCGGGTTCTCCGGCGTCCTCAGACAGTCCAAAACCACGCAGGAGGTTCACTGGAAACCCTAAATTGTGCGGACGAGTGAATGACAGGGCGAGTGGTTGAAAGCGATGTTCCCCCTTAAATGCGTGAAAATAAAGCATGAAATAAAACGCGCTGTGTTACTTTGCAAAACGGTGCAAAATAAATTCCCTGTTTATTTAATTGATTTACAGTTAAGCTTGGATTTGATTTCACGCGCCGCACCGGATTTACTGGAGCGGCGTACGATTGCACAAGCCCGCATCTGAGAGGGACCATCGGTCATATTTGGCCCTGTGACCGACTGGCGACCGGTCCGGTCTTCCTCTCGCCCGATGACAGCTGAGATGGGCTCCAGCATCCCCCTCGACCCTGAGCGCAGGATGAGCCGTATGGAGACTGAATGAATGAAAATGAATAGCCAAAGCAATTATTTGGTTATCTAAAACGGTTTTGTTGTAGCCGAATAAATCAGTGACATGGACAATAATTCAAATTATTATTAGTGACCTCTGATTTGTTCCTTGAAAATGTCTTGTGTCGGGGAAGTAATTATTTCCGTCTCTCCAGCCGGGAGTGACCAATAAACCGCGTGTTGTGTGTGGATCGCAAAGATGATGTAGGACGGCAACAATCGTAAAAAAAACACATCTTGTTGTATTTATAGCCGGCCATTTCCCTGCAGGAGGGTGCGCCGGAGCTGCCGGCGCTCTCCCGGGCGAAGGAGCTGCCCGGAGGAAGAAACGGGACTCTGCAGAGCAAGTGGCTGATTGTTTTTTATCACGAGGTATCTCGGCGACCTTGCTTTAAATTACGATTTCAAAGTCCAGCGACTTCTAAGGGCACACGTTCTGACCGCGAGGGACGTAATCGAGCAGCGATTCTGAAAAACCTCTGATCCCAAAGGCTTTTTCGAGCGTGCGTTTCAATCAATGCTCGTCCTGCTGTTCTGTCATTTTATATCACTTTCCACGATTGGTTTGCGCTTCCTCTCACAGCAAGCGAGACCCTAAATTATCCAGACGCGTGAATGAGAGAGCGAACGGTTGTTTGTCTATATATTTGGCCCACCGGTGAGCCCTGTATCTTCCCCAGTAACGGCTGGGAAAGGCCTCAGGATAAGCGGTGTAGATCACGAATGCACGAATGAATGAATACAACAGAATAGAACCGTATTAATCCCGGAGGAAATTCTTTTGCCGAAAGGCTCCGACGTTACATGCATTCTTTCTTTTCACTCAAAACATGCGATTGATTTATCGCTGTCAGGTTTCCTTTCTTGCAGAAAGGGGAGGAGTTATAAAGTTTCATGGCTTCATGTAAGACCTCCTGTGGCGTTCTGTGTCTTAGTCTACGGCTGAAGGTGGTCTGGTAGGACTTCAGTCCAGCATGCGAGGGGTGAGAGACGTTGTCCCTGAGCAGCTTCCTCAGCGTCCTCCTCTCAGACGCCTCCACCTCTGCTAGTCTGTTAGCATCGGCTGCCTTCAGACGTCGGCTCTGCAGACGTTGAAAGACCTGGAGCTTCTGAGGAAGATCATGCGGCTCTGGCCTTTCTTGCATACGGCACCTGTGTTTTTCGTCCAGTCCAGCTGGACACGCAATTTGTGAAATGACAAATGATTGTGTTTTTTTTGGCCGCCGCAGGAACGCGTGTCTGTCAGGACATCGAGTGAGGAGGACGGGGTCCATCACTTCTGGCTGGTGAAAAGAAGAGCTCAGAATCGCAATCGGAATCAGAATTGCTTTAATCGCAGAGTAGCTTTGCAACGACGAGGAATTAGCTTTTGTTAACGGTGTGAAACAGACAACATGTAACAGGCATTGAATGAATTATGAGTGAAATCAGGGCGTTTGTGGATGGTGGTGCAAAGCAGTGCGATAGAGGGGATGGGATAGTGTCAATGGGGGTCTTATTGATGAGACAGGCTGCCTAATCCAAATGCTGCTGCTGTGAAAACCTTCACCACTAAAGTGGCAAAATACTCCGAAGGCATTTGCATTCTGTCCTCTCATACTGTCCTTAATTCATTTGCTACCTGGAATGAAATGTTGCTGCGTGGAGATTTTCTATTTCCAGAGCAGCCCCTGCTCTCGCTCTCCAACCCTCTGAGAACAAACGGTGAAAAGGGTGATGCCTCTCCTGCAGTGCGTCGGATAAGGAGAGCGAAGAGGAAAAATCACCCGGGGGGGGGGGGATGATTTTGAACATTTATAGACTTATCCTCATCATTTTTTTTTCTTTTTATTTATTTATTTTTCTTTTCCCTGCGTCACTGGCTCTCCTCCAGCAGCGATGATCAATATCCAACTCTTTTGCAAATATAATCGGCACTTGCATCCATTACCGCGCGGTGTTTATTAAGCTCTGGATCTCATTAAACACTATTGATTAGATCATCCCACACAGAAGAATAAAAATGGTTTTATTACTGGAGGAGAAGAATTGAAACAAGCTGTTCTCACTTCGACATAGCATGTTTATTAGATAATCAATTTCAATATGGCTTCTGTTATTGTTCCTGATTTTGGACCCCAGCGTCCTGCATACTCTGCAGGCTTGTATAGGACACCATTCCTGGGTTGAGAATGAATTTCAGCCCATTTGGTAGCAAAGCTAGAAATTGTACCCATATTGATGTCAGACTAATGACCTTCTAATTCAGCTTACGTCCCTCGTAAGTCTGGCCTGTCGCTTGTCGTGTCAAAGTTCTGTATTTTATCCCTCGCAAATTGTCCACGCTTGACTCTGCATTGTTCCACGCTGTGGGAGATCTATGTGTCCCCTCGTGTATCCTGTCATTTCAATTCTCTCACCCGTGATGAGCAGGTGGATCGCTTATGGTTAAACTGGTCATCCGGGATTGTAATACTTAATTAAATGATGGAGACAAGTCTCTGCAAGAGCCATCTCTGAAGTCTAGAACCGGAGGCAATGCTGCAATCTATCACATTTTGAGAAGGGCTGCTGTGTCAGTAAGGCTCAGGCGGTATTAAATTCTCCCACTGACAATGTTCCATTATGATCAGTCATTTGAAAATCCAGGACTGTTTATGCTGCGTGTCAAAGTGATGTTTTAGACGGGTGGGAGTTTAGCAGCGTGGCCTTGGTTGCCTCATATGGCCTTTCTTGCGCCCAGCCCCTTTCCCCTCCGAGTACTCGTTGCGTGGCAAAAGCGAGACTTCCTGTGTCTGGGTCAAAAACGACATCGTCAGCATCCTTCACTTTCCTATTACATGCCTGTGAGTGCGGCTGCGTTTTCATGCGATTTATGAAACTTTATGGCTCTTTACGGTCTACCCAAAGTCAGTTTCCCAACCCTCCATATCAAATCGTAGTCTCATTTTCACAGATGTGATCTCTGTCCATCTGGATCTGATCAGAGCTACATTGAGCATGAATCCTCCAGTCTGTTGTCTATATCGTGCTTCGCTTCTTGTCGATTTGCGCGACAGGATGTTATTGGCTCACTTCTCACATGTGCTGCTGCAATCAGTCAATCCTGTGAGATTTTACGCTCTTATATTCTCAAAAATCCCGGCGCGGTGTGCGCGGATGTCTTCCTGTCATCCCGCCTCCCGAAGCCATGTGAAAGATCAGCCGGATTCAGAGCGATGTATTTTGCTTTCATCGACGCTAACGGTTAACCGGGCAAAGCGGTACGTGTGCGCCATTGCGACAAAAGCGAATTGTGTTCACACACAGAAGCCCTTGTTAAGCCCTTTCAGACAGACAGGAAACAAGAATCTGGGACAGGAAATAAAAGGAAAGTAACACAATACTTGACTGAATTTCCATTTAAACCCCATTGGGGCCCCCCCCGCGACTCCCCTCCCCGCCGTCTTTCACGCTTTTTCCTTT
Source organism: Fistularia tabacaria (assembly GCA_901007705.1). Classification (NCBI taxonomy): domain Eukaryota; kingdom Metazoa; phylum Chordata; class Actinopteri; order Syngnathiformes; family Fistulariidae; genus Fistularia; species Fistularia tabacaria. The sequence goes on from CAAKHD010000469.1 coordinate 14,009, forward strand.
GTTGCAAACGCATTACTCTCACCACCTCCGACACCGACCCCTGACCTTTAAGTCACCGCTCGGGATAATCAGCGGCTGCCAGCACTGGACCGCAAGAGCGACGCCTTGCCAGGCAAGATAAACATTTAATTCCGTGTAAATAAAAGGCCGACGACCCAAGACGGAAAAAAAACATTACCCTTGCGGGCAACGGGGGTCGGGGGGGGGGTGCGGAATGCCTTTAGCGGCGCGAATGTGAGAAACACAGCTCATTTTTTTATGTTGTCTTAAGGGCGGGCTTTCATCGCAAGAGGTTACGGAGTAGGCGAGAAAGAGGAGCCCGAGCGCGGAGTCAGTTTAACAGCCGTAGACCCGCTGTTTCTGTGGTCCGAAAGGCCCGGCGGTGAGCCGGGGCTGAACTGTGAACTCCGACCCCCGACCCCCGGGGAGTCAGAGGTGGATCGGCTTGTTCTAGCGGCAGGTAGACGGAGAGCGAAAGCAGAGGAGGACACTTTTGACCCTGTAGCGAGGGTGGTCCCGACGCAGAGTTTGTTTGTGACTGTCCGAACTTTACGTACGACTGTTTGTATGAGTGCGTACATACATCCCTATTAGCAGGCCTTCAGATGAGTTCCAAATCAGAAATGTGCGAGCCAGACTGTTTGGACAGGATAGGGTTTCTTCTGCTACCGCTGGTGTGCTATTCAACGTCGGTCCAGGAGGTCTGCCTCCCATATGGTAATCCGAACGGACAGAGAGAAATCCTCTCCTGTCAGGGTGAGGGTTGAGTTGAACATAATTGAAAAAATATGGAACGCCATAAATATCTATTCATGTTTTTTGAGGATGAGACCGAATTCCTTGCAATGTGCTTTCGGTGCAAAGCACCCTTCCAACTTTTCAAGGATTTAAGGAAACTTTATTGTCATACCAGCACACCTTACAGTATGTACTATGAAACTAGTACCCAGGTCCGGTTACAAGCCAATGAAAATCAAATAGTAAATCAAATGAATAAGAACTCCTGGGTTAAAATGCGCTAAAGTTGTGTTGGCGTCCTTCTGTCTGTCATACTCTGATGACCAATGAGAGGGTTCTTTGCAACTGCAGTCATACATTCCACTTCTCACAAGTCCCACTTGTCCGGTTTTGGTACTGACACACAGACATGGACGGGGCCAACTAATTCCTGGGCTTTAGTTTTGTCCTGAAGAAAGATGTCATGGATTCCATCCTGACCTCCTGCCTTTTTTTTTTTTTTTTTAGTAGATGTTTTCCAAGCAACTGCTTTTGTTTTGGTAATGCTACAAATCATGGTTCTGGTAAAGGTATTAGGGAACAACCGACCGAGCACTATCTGGCTTAGATATCTGATCTGTTAATAAAAGGAGAGCAAGTGTTCCAATTTACCGCCACGGCCTTTATAACCATCTGTTTTCTAATGCTCAACCCGTACCGGGTTGCGATGGGCAGCGGAGAAACATTCTTCTTGACCCGACCGCCTCAGCTGACCCCTGTTGCTGCGAGGGACCGGCAAGCTACCTCAGGGACGTCCGGCCCTTTCACTCAGTCTCCGAGGCCAAATCATGCCATCGCGCTTGAACAAGTCCGATCGCCTCGGAACACAAATTGACCGGTAAAGTGTGAGCTTCCGTTTGATCGGCACCTCAATTTATCAGCGTAGTGCTTGAATTTCTACTGACGCTGCAGAGCCAGCCGGCCCGTCCGGTTCACCCGCCATCTTATATTGACCGAAGAAAAAGACTTTGATATACTGGAACTCCTTCACTTTTGGCAGAGGCTAACTCTGAAGTTTGCTAGAAAAACTCCGGAGTTTACGGCGTAGAATCAGGGTCTCCGACTTGGAAGTGCTGACTGTCCTGCCAGCCACTTCAAATCTGGTCGTAAACTACCCGCGGAAACACGTTTGACGTACGATCAAGAATATGGACACGGCTCTTACTGTGATAATATAGAGCTCATAAAATGGCCCCGGGATTATGTGCCCCCACAGCATTTCCCACTAGTCTCGTTCCTTCCCCTCTTCTCAGCAACCTAAAGGTTCTTATTTATGGTCCTGCAGAGCTCAGCCGAAGCATGTGCTTTGGTTCGGTTACAGAGCCGAGAGCCAACAGACTTCCTCTTCAGCTCCAAGGCGACATTGAAGGTTGATGGTTTTAGCTTATCTCAACTCTTCCCGCCGTTCATTTGACACGTTGACATGCGTCAGCTAACATGACATGCATGTTGCTGCTGGGCCACAAGCCACAACACACGACCCACGGATAGTTGCCGCTCTCAGGCTTAACACTTCTAAGAATCCAGCTTGAGTTTGGTTCCAGAAACTTCCCTCCTCTAGGAGGAGCTTTTAGTTTTGCACTCACATCGGCATCAGGGGACCGTTGAGATGCAAGGGTCACATTCTGCGTGGCGGGAATAACAACCTTGGACTATCAGGTGGGTTGAAGTGTGTTTATTTTCTCCCAGCTCTGCTTCGCCGTGTGAGGAACCCCACCGTCAGCAAACTCCGCACTAATTTAAAAGCGGTATTCCTCGGTCTATAACAAGTGTCTGGTGATGGGTGTCGCTTACAAGCTCCATCAATCACTAAGCACCTACTGTATGGCATCTGAGTACTTATTGAACCTTAACAGATCCCTGCTTCGGAGAAGGAGCTAAAGTGGCGTGTAGGAACTGCGTTTCGTGGTTCCTTGTTCCCGGGGTGTTCGTGAAAAAAACGGGCTTGTACGAAAGGAGCTAATGAAAATCCTAATATGTCGAAAGTACAACCCACTTCCTTTACTTGGAGAGGCTAAGCTGTCAGCAGTGGCATCCATCTTAAGAACGTTTTGAGCCACGTGTCAATGGCTTTTTGATTTTGGCCTTAACTGACTGCTTGTGACAGCGGGATGCAAAGATGCGGCTTCTGAGTCGGGGGAAAAAAAGAAAGACAACGGCTCCCTTTGAGAGACCGGCCAGCTCAGGATACCTCGCATATTTGACAGGGTGTCGCTGTGTGTTCAACAGAGACTTGTGTGCACACAGGGCGAGCAGGACATGGCAGGGGCGAGCAGACGCGTCATCAGCCGTTGGCCGCAGTGGTTTTGGAGCACTTATTCACAAAGGTCAATGTCACGGTCACCGTAACCAATTACATCAAAGAGGTACTTTTGACCTAAACCCGCTACATTCGTGGGGAGGCTATGTTTAAATGAAGGAAAGTGTAGGACAGTAAAACTAGAACATTTTAAAACCGGTAAAAATCAGGAAAGTTCCAGCATGTGGCGATGAAGAAGTGGTGCAGGTACGTCAGAAACACGATCTTGATGAAATAAAATATAGGTATTTTTACGAATACTCCATTACAGCAAAAAGAAATGGATCACAAAAAAAAAAAAATCAGTAAAATTACCAAAACATTTTAGACGATTTCACTTTGAATATCCAAAGTACTCAATATGTGAAGATGGTTGCAATGCATTTCAGCATAAAGCATATTTTTGGAGTGTTACAGTAGAAACTATGCTAAGTATTACTACCTCATATTATTCAAAGGTGTAAGGCATTTGTAATGCCTTAAAACACCTTTTCCTATGTGCATGGAAAAAGAAAATCATTTTATTTGAATCATAAAGTACTCATGCGAAGATGGTCACAATGCAATTCAGGATAAAGTACATTTTTGGAGTGTAACAGTAGAAACTATGGTAAGTATTACTACCTCATATTACTCAGAGGCCTAAGGTGTATTTAATACCTTAAAGCGCCGTTTCCACAGTGTATAACATTTTTTTTTTATGAATTAAGAAAAAAAAAATGGAATCATCTCATTTTATGTCTTATTCTGGAAAGTTGGGCGTTGAAATCTGTGTCATAAAAAAGAAAGTATCACATTGTACTTACTAGAAAATTATCAAAAGAGAATTCTAAGAAGAGTCTCAAAGCTCTAGCTTAGAATAGAAAATCTGGAATTTTGGATTCCAGATTATTGTGATCATAAGCAAATAATATGATGGATGTTGATATCACTAAGTCAAGTTATTCTTTTGAATTCATCTCGCCCTCTTCACGCACACTGAGGTGAGGACCAGTTTTCTACCTCTCTGCATGGCTGACAGAAATGTGTCTCCATGTCTGGACCTTCATATATCATCTCATATTCCTGGATGGGGCCGCCTTTTGCCCTCCTGGAGGAATGAGTCTAGTTTACTGTCACATATAGTTTAGGATTAAAATCTGACCTGGGTTTCTTCCAGCTTACTCTTTCTTCTTCTAGACCCAAAGGGAAGATGCTTGTCAAGCGTTTTTTTCTGAGAGATTTTTCTTCTTTTCCTTTGGGCTGCTCCCTCTGGGGGCCACTGCGAATCATCTGCCTCCATCCAACCTCTATCCTCTGCATCCTCTTCTCTCACGCCAACTAACTTCCTGTCCTCTCTCCCTCCAGCCATAAATCTCCTCTCTGGTCTTCTTGGCTTCCTCTTCTACCCAGATCTTCACCAGCCTTCCTCCGTCCATGTCCAAACCATCTCACGCTGACTTTATCTCCAGAACATCTAACATGTGCCGTCCCTCTGATGGACTCCTTCCTGATCCTCTCCATCCTCCTCACTCCCAAAGAGAACCTCCAAATCTTCATCTCTGTTGCCTCCAACTCTGCTTCCAGTCTTTTCCTCAGTGTCTCCAAACTGCTGCTCTCACCTCCATCTTCTCCAACTTCCCTTTCATTCTGGCTGATACTCTTTTATCCCCCCAGAAGCTTTTCTCCACCTGTTCCCACCTGCTTGTACTCATCACCTTTCTCAACTAAAAATCCTCCACCTTCTTCACCTCCACTCCCTGTAGCCTCACCGTTCCACTTGAGCCGTTCAAACTTAGTATTCTGTCTTGCTGCAGCTAACCTTCATCCCCGTCCTGGTCAAGGTCATACCTCCACTTCTCCAGATGTTCCTCCACATGTTCCCTGCTCTCACTTCAGGTCACAATGTCATCTGCAAACATCACGGCCCATGTTGAGTCCTGTCTCACCTCATCTTTCAACTTGTCCGTCACCACTGCAAACAAGACGGGGGGTCAGAGCTGTCCCTGCAGCACACCTCACTGTCTTGCCATACGAACCGAAGACTCACCATACATGTCCTGCCCCCCATTCTAACATACTTCTCAGCTTTTTTCCAAGGAAGTGTCCCCTTTTTTTACTCAATTACATTATAGAAGAAGAAAAAGTGCCTTTATTGTCACATACAGTTATACGTAGAGCACAGCATCAGCGAAATTTGACCACCGCATTTAACCCATCATGGATGCACCATGAGCAGAAGGCAGCTAAGGAACAGTTAGGGGGTGTTTTGCTCAAGAACACTTCGATAGGCTAGGAGGAACCGGTAATCGGACCGGGAATGTTCGGTTCCGAGGACGACCGCTCTAACCCCCTGCGCCACGCCGCCCCGAAATCATGAAATATTTGGGGACGGCTCTCAAAGAAAGAACAAAGTAGACTTCATTTGACGTTCAAACCTGATTCTGAGTGGCCGTCCTTAAGAAATGCCCTTATCTGTAAGCTCCCACTGGCACAAACTCAAATACCTCAACTCCTAAATCAAGGAACTTGAAAAGCCCTCTTTAAAACCGTGAGGGGCTAAGCAGAAACATCAACATCTCTTGTAAAGTAGCACCGCCACGTAACCGATGTAGCCTAATTGGCTGAACACGCTTGTTTAAAAACTTTACCGCTTTGGGAGACTTTGGAAGTTTCTTTGAAGTTTTCAGATCGGTGTTTGTGTGTATGAAGCGAGCGGGGCTAGGTATACACTCGTGGATTCAGCCTCCTCATCTGGTTCATCTTTAGGGACCAACGAAGCACATCTGCGCCCAATCACATTTGATGACCCGCATGGAAACACTTCCACTGGCCTCGGGTCAGAGAACCTATGGCTCAATTATAATGAACATTCAGTTCCTCGACATACAAAAATTGCTCATACTGAGTCGTGATTCTTCTTGAAGCTTTATTTATTGGAGCCCTATTACGTTTAACAATTCCAATATTTATTTGTCCAAAGATTTCAGACAATTTACGGTTTAATTATGATGATTTATGTCTGTGCTTTTGCCTCCACTAAGGAACCATACCTGAGAAAAAGAGCATGAATTATCTGAAATCCTGCTGCAAATACATTTTGTTTTGACTGTGACTGGGAGGAGGAAGGGAACCGATACCTGCATAATGTCTTCCATTTGTTTCCTCATTATCTCTATTAAAACAGGCAGTCTGAAAAATGGACCTGAGAGAATCAACAGTCAGAGGAACTCGCGATCAATGCAGCATGACATGCCCTTCCTGGAGGAGAAGTGCAAAGATGAATCCGTCCTACTTGTGGCTTGAAGGTTGAGGTGTGGATTGTGCAACGCCGGTGTGAAATTCCAGCATCACGACAGATACTGAGAGCGCGCAGATTTACAGTATGCCTGAGTGCGTATCTGCGGGACTGTACGCGCCACACAGGGCTTCCACCGAGATTACAGCGAAGGGAGCCCGTTCTTTCCGATCTCCTGGGATTTTGTTTTTCGGCGGGGGTCTAAAAACATCATTATTTCTAAAAAAAAAAAACCCAAAGAAATAAAATTACGACCAAATGCTGAAGCACCGCCTCAAATTGTAACACGCCAGCCGTTCTCTCTGGAGATCTTATTTTCCGTGAACTGGCCTCGAACAATCCAGTCTAAGTATGGAGTTCAGGCCACAGACTCCAAGTATGTCCCAGACCTTCATGCTTTTCTGCATCTTGCAACTCTTATGAACTAACTCTTTGTTTTTGTTTTTTTGACTTTTTCCTCTGTTAGCAAAGTTTAACACGTACGTATACATACGTATGTCTTTATGCGTGGGTATGTGTGTATGCATGCATGTATGTATGTTAGTTGCAGCTCATTGTATGTATTCTCTATCAGTAAGTGATACATATATGCGGCTGCAGTATATTTACGCAGCTGTAACAGTTACCATTAAGAATAGATGGTCGGAAGCTAATTCTGCTTTCAACACTCAGCCGCGCTGTTGCAAAGACCCGATGGGAACTTAGATGCAGCTTTCCAACGCTCCAAGGTGAACGCGCTAAATATTCTTTGTAATGACAGCGTTCCTACTCTTCATTTAACATCTATGATGAAAAGGTAATATTGAACCCTGAAATTGTATTAATGAAAAAAATGATTATATTACAACTTGGTAATGAAAAAAAAAAAAACGGCATTAATCCTTTTCACACCATCAATTACTCAACATTTTCATGGAAATTCATCCACTCGACATTTTAACAGAATTGCTTTCTTGCCTCTGTTCATATGGGTATGGGGGCCATCCGTCGAGCGTTATTCTGATATTGTGGAGAGACACTCAGAGCCTTTTGGGACCAGTGGAGCCAAATCATTTCTATATGATTAAACCAACACACCTTGAATTTTTTTTCTTTTTCTTTCATTTAATGATATCGGGGACACTTCACATGCAGGCTGCATAATCACCCGCCGATATCCATGTTGAGAGGGAAGCCAATTACCTGCATTATTACTCAATGAATTATTTAATTTAGCGTCATTTGGAACCTTGGCATTCAGAGGGGGTTGTGAGCTCTGGCTAACCAGGAGAGGAAATCATATTTCTAACTCGCCAAGCATACACTGCCCTTTCTTTTCCTTTTGGCTTTTCCCCTCAGGGGTCGCCACAGCGAATCAACTTCTCCATCTAACCCTATTCTCTGTATCCTCCTCTGTGACACCGACTACCTTCATATCCTTCCTCACTACTTCCATAAATCTTCTTTGTTCTTCCTCTAGACCTCCTGCCTGGCAGCCCCAATTCCATCACCAAGCATAGACTGTTTTTATTTTTCATTATTATTATTATTATTATTATTATTATTATTATTATTATTATTATTGTTGTTGTTGTTGTTGTTGTTGTTGTTGTTATTATCATCATCATCATTGTAATTATTATTATTGTTACTACCATTTATTATTATTATTATTATTATTATTATTATTATTATTATTATTATTATTGTTATTATCATTATTATTATTATTGTTATTATTATTATTACCATGTATTATTATTATTATCATTATTATTATTGTTATTATTATTATTATTATTATTATTATTATTATTATTATTATATCATTGTTTTATGAACAACTAATTTACTTGTTGAACTTGTCAATCACAAAATGAATGTCTTACTTCATGCACAACTCCTGAAAAGGGTCAGGAAAAGCGGTCAAATAATTAGTAGTTAAACACTTGTTGGTTGAAATCCATACTCGATATTGGTGGTGATTGATGAAATAAAAATAATAGTAATGCTTCTCCGGATAAACTCCAGGGTAGCCAAGAAAATCTTCCCAGCAAGACGTGTTGGTTCGGAATTGTTCACGCTTTTTCCCATGTTTTCAAGGTGGGCCTCCTTTTAACTACCTCATCAAGAGTTTAAACAGACTGTTTATTTTAAATACGGTAGATGTGGTGTAACTCTGTTAACATTTCTCACTCTAACAGCTGTGACCAGAAACTTGGTGGGTTGCCACGGTATATTTGACCTTGCGAAGGTGGCATTTGCTTTTGCAATCACAACCCCCCCTCTCAGTAGCCAGGTATGACACCACATTTCATCATTTATGTGTTAGATATCAGTTCCCCTTTCCCTGCAAACGCTCACAAGGATTAAATGGAAAACTACATGTTTAAAGTCCTCACAAATATCCAGGTCAGCAGAAGATAGAGTCTTTCATTCCGCAATCATAAGTCACAAAACCAGAAGTGAACAAATAAACTTGGGGTGAGCGATGTGCTTTTTTTTTCCCCACTGACGCGCCACATAACGAGTATGTGGTGCCCGAACTACTTAAATTACTGACTTTCATTAGAAAGCAGTTTTCTCTCCATTTGTGGAGCAAATAGCCTGCATGCCGGCGTTTACGGAAAACAAATCCATCTGTCCCCAAGCCTCAGCAGGGCCTGTCCAAAACCGAAATCATTTTTTTCATTTCCTTTTCTTTTGTTTTCTTCAGCGTCTTAAAATTTGAAGAGAAATAATTTGGCACCACGGAAGAGCAAAAGTGATGAATTGGACGGGATATCAAACATGTTTATCTTGGGAGTTGGAACGGGGAATGAAGGTCCTCACTTAACCTGGATCCACAAGGACTTTCTTCCAACGTTTTAAAACCTGAAAATCGATGAGGTCTGAGTTATCGGACTCTGCTGTTGGGAATGAAAGCCATAAAATCCAGTTAATGTAAAGGAAACTCAAAACGGTTCTCCAGACATAATGCACGTTAATCGTTTTTCACTTTCGTGTTATTCTATTTGCTGCACGTATTATATTAATTTGTCAGATTTCTGAGCAGTGGGCATTGATTTTTCAATAAAGCCTTGGAAATGGCCTGCATGAAAAGTCTGTGGGGCTCAAATACAAAAGCATTGAGGAAATGATAACATATATATTATCGTAATGTCTAACATGGATTAATCAATTTCGTCTTAAAAAGACTGCATTTCTTCACCACTCTCTTTTCTATATTTTTACAATACCATCGCTTGCTTCATTTTACGACGAGTACGTTTATTTGTTCGCATGTTTATGCCATTCTAGGAAATGCAAAAACAGCAATACACTGTTAAAAACAGTCCTCTGCGTGGTAAGCATCCATTCATCTTGATGATGAATAGCTGAGGTGCGGCCACTGAACAAGTCTTGCCATCAATCAAAAGCACCGGTCCTCACCCGTGTGGTGAGATGTGTCGATTCTTATTTTGGGACTGAACTTATTCATTCATTTTAGAAACAGCTGCATCATTCTCTCATTCATTCATTCATAGATTATCTATACGCAACCATTCGCCCTCTCATTCACACATCAAACAGAGACGTACGACCGTTCGCTCTCTCTGTACCATCGCACTCTAAAAAATTGAGAATAATTACTATTATTATTTACTCTGTTGACACAGAATTGAAATTGCCCCTGATTGATTTCCAAAGGAGCGAACCTATCCCAGCTCCGATCGGCTCCTCACACACAGATGCTTCCGATGACCAGGACACCCTTATTTATATGTTTTATCAGCAATAATGAGGGTGAATTATTTCAAAAATAACAACTATTTTGCTGATCTCTTACATGTATTATTGCTTTGGCGTGACACAAAATCATGAAAAAGACATTCTTACATCCTTTTTCATTTAATTTCTTTTCTCCCGTACATATGTAGGTAATACGAAATAGATGTAATATATCATTAAAGGTACACATAATGTATAACATTACTGTAAATCCTTCTGTACAACACAATAAGATACTCTTGGTACTTACACAGTAAAAAGACAAGGTAAATGGTTTAAGTGATATCAGAGTATGACGGCTACAATCAAAAATGAAATATTTCTGATAAAAATCCAATAACTGCACTGAAAGTTCTCCTTAATACTTTACTCCGCTCACAAAGATATGCATCCAGTGTAAAACAAGTCTCACGTGTCCGCAGAAAATAAACAACTTTACCCTTGTGAATTTCACTACATTTCCCCCTAGAGATGTTTTATGGTACATTCTGCCGGTTGTCTTTTTCATTTTCTGCTAAAGGACAAAGCAATGTGTCATGACAGTAAAAAATATGTCTCGAGTCGAAAGGCAATTAAAAACCCACTGGGTCCCTTTTGTCTTTCTTTCAATCTGTCACACATTTTTCTTCCCGCCTGCTTTGCCGTAATAGTATCCCTAGGTGCAACCAGCAATACCAGTCAGTGGAATCACATTAGGTTTGACTCCGTGAGCCCTTTTGCTCCCGGGAGAATGCCTCCAAATAAGACCCACCGAGGTTTTTCCAGACCGACGGTTCCACAATAACAACCTTCTAGGTTCAGACTGTATTTTTCGCTCACCCCCAGGTCAGTAACCTACCTCTTCTCGTGCTATATATAAATATATTTATATATATATATATATATATATATTTTTTTTTGTCCTTTCTTGTATAAAATCCCAGAAGCTGTTATCCTTAAAAGTCCATAAGCCACTTGGCATTCTATGTTACGTATGGAAGCGACATTGGTATCCCTCCGGTCTGTGTCCGGTCGTTTCTTACAGTACATGTACATAAGTCGCCCTTAAGTCTTTACCCAGAACGTTCTTGGCCAGGCAGGTATATGTGCCAGAGTCCGAAGCTGTGAGGCTCTGGATGACCAGTGTGCCCGGCGGGTGGAGCAGTTCGCTCCCCGTTTGCCTGCCTTTTTGTGCTGCCGACAGAACAGAGTGATCGGGGAGCTCCCAGGTGATTTCTGGCTTAGGGATCCCGATGGCGCCACAGTTGAGCTGGATAGGGGTCCCTGCCACCGCGCTCAGACTTGGAGGAGGTCCAGTTGTAATCCGTGGCGTGTAGGCCATTATGACGACCGGGACACTCAGCGCTGCCTCCCCGGCGTCACTCTGAGCTCTGCAGATGTAGTTGCCCCGGTCGTGCAGGGTGGTGTCGCGGACAATCAGAGTGCCGTTCTCTAGCAACCGGTAACGGCCCAGGGTTTGAGGGCGAGTCAGGGTTTGGCCTCCGGGCGTGGTCCAGTAGATCCTGGGTTTTGGATTCCCTTCAGATAAACAGTGGAGCGAGAGAGGCTCCCCGAATGCACCGCGTATGATGCCCCTCGGTCTTGTCAAGATGTAAGGCTTCTGCCCAACATCTAGAATTATTAGCTTTTCTATGTAGCCCAGGATGTTCCTGGCGCCACATCGATACTTTCCAGCATCTTCTATACGAGGTTTGTAGATCATTAAAATCCCTTCTCTGCCAAAGTGATAGTGAGAGTCATCATATTCACCACTCAAACGTGTTCCGTTGGGCAAGGTCCATGAAATTTCTGGCTCCGGATGGCCATTGGCGGAGCAATTCAAAACAGTGGTTTTCCCAATCTGAGTCACAATCCGCTCGTTGAAGGGGTTCTTGAAAAACGGCCTTCGAAGCAAACTTGTCACCTTCAGCTGGACCACCATCACCGCCTCTCCCCCGTCATTCCTCGCCATGCAAATGAACTCTGCAGTATCAGTAGGACGCACATTTTTTATTTCTAATGTCCCATTATGGTGGACATTAATTCTACTGCCAAAGTAGGGTGCTTTCAGAAAGATGTTATCCGGCATTATCCAAGTAATCGCTGGGGGTGGATCACCGTCAACTTTACAGTCTATGAACTTCCTCATGTATTTAGTCGCAAAATCTTGTATCACCGTCCTGTTCCTTTGAAAACCATTTATCACTGGTGGGTTGCCATCTATATCGATCTTGTAGACTCTTCTGTTTTCACCAGCAGGATTGCGAGCGATGCAAACGTACTCCCCAGTATCAACTGACTTAACATCCCTGATGTCCAAAGAGCCGTTGACGTGCATCAGGTAGCGATCATTGGATGCCGCGATCATGTCATTGGTTGGAAGCATCCAGAGAATTTTAGGTTTAGGCTCTCCGTGTGCTTCACAGTCGAAGCGAATGTTCCCTCCAGGCTTCACTTTTGCATAGGTCTGGCTTGTTGAACGTATCCTGGGGACGACCGTGACCACGGTGATGTGAAATTGCATCTCGTCTTTTCCCCCTTGGTTCTCGGCGATGCATGTGTAGTCGCCTTCCTCTGAAATACCAACCTGAGGAAAAAAAAAGGGGAAGACACACAACTGAACCCCGTCCATATATGGGTAATTGACGATGATGGCTGTTCCTGTAGCTTACTTGATTGAGGTAAAGCGTTCCGTTGTCAAACAGGGTGTACCGCCGTGTTCGTCCTCCCCCAGTACCGCCGTCGGACTGGAGGGCGCTATTGACGACGGTGCCATCCGGAAGACCCCAGGAGATCTCTGGCTTCGGAGCACCAGAGGCTTTGCAGTCCACCTTTAAATCATTCCCATAAGGCACCTGCTTCTTTCCATAGAGCTTCTGCTCTATCTTGGCTGGCTTCAAGGACACCCTGACCCTCATGAGTTGGAGGTCATCGCCGATGTGATTTCGAGCCACACAGAGGTAGTCGCCGGCGTCTTTATCGATAACACTGTTGACGATCAGCGTGCCATTATCCAGGACCTTGATTCTGCTGCCCATCCTGGAAAAATTAAATGACAGAAAATGAGTTTTCACAGAGAGGATGGAGCACTAATCAAATATAGTAGAGGTGTTTTCAGGATGTTTGTGATGCTTCCTGAAATTTGATCTCCACCAGTTGATATTGGCACACTGTTTTTTCTCCTTCTCCTTTTGTAAACGACTACCTACGAGCAATGCTGCTGTACTTCCTGCCCACTACTCATCCTCGAAGCAAAGACCGATCCGATAGACTTGGCCATTTGTCGGTCTAAACCGTAGGTGTCAAACTCTGGTCCGCGGGCCAAATTTGGCCCGCAGTGTAATTCTATTTGGCCCGCGAAGACATACCAAATGACTATTAGAGCTGGCCCGCCGCTACTCTAGCCTACAGCGCATGTGCCGCTCATACAACAGATCCCAGAATGCTCTGCTGGTGTTTTGGCACGAAAATCACGACAGGACCCATAAACGCCCTCTCCTCTGTTGACAGTAGTCATAGCGACTTTATGCTAACACCGGCGCCGTGCTACCCCTCCCGAAAACGGCGAAAAGAATGGCATTTACATTTATTGTTAGCCTGTGGAAAAAGGTTGCTGTTGAAGTTTCATTCAGACGTCTTCAAATAAAAAGAGGCATATGATTTTTTTTGAATATTCATTTAAGAAATGAATGCTGTTGATGTGGTTCTTAATTTGAATTTCGATTTTTGCAATATCAAGTTATATACTGTATTGTATTCAGCTTTGCTTGTTCCATATTCAGTTTTTAAGCAAAACTTGTTTGGGTCCAGATGAAAAGGTTCTTTGTTGTATCTGGAGGAAGATTTTTTTCATTAAATATCAATGTTGGCCTGCGACTTTGTCCCAGTTTTGAATTTTGGCCCACTTTATATTTGAGTTTGACACCTTCTGTCCAGAAAAATACAGATAGTTGTTTAAGTTTGTGTTGCCTGAAATATTGTTCCTGACCAACTGATCTTACCTGTGCCACTGGTCCACCACTGCTTTAGAGGGTAACCTCCAGATGATCCTGGGTTTGGGGTCTCCTGTAGCTGAACAGTTTAACATCAGCTGGTCGCCGAAGAACAAGTCGGTCACTTGTTGGGAAATTGCCTTAATGATAGGCGCCGAGTCTTTCCTTTCCACTGTCAGAGTCACCACTCTTCGCTCGGAGCCTGTAGAGCTGGTAGCAAGGCATTCAAATGTCCCATTGTAGCTTTCAGCCACATCTCTGATGTGGAGAGTACCGTTCTCATATACTGACATGCCTCTATCATTAGCTCTATTAGAATGAAGCACTGAGCCATCATGGAGCACCCAGTGAATAGTAGGCTGAGGACTACCTTTGCCTGTACATGGCAGCCATACGTTCTGGCTTAACACCGCCTTAACCCGCTGCCTTTTATCCTCCAAGATGGCCGGAGGCGCTGCCACTACATGCAGTCGGACGATGGCGGTGTCAGCTCCGGCAGGGTTGCTTGCGATGCATCTGTAATGTCCTCTGTCAGAAACAGACACCTGTTCAATGACAAGAGTCCCTTGAGCATTGACCGATACCCTTCTGTTTGTTGTGCTTTTCCCCCTGACGTGTGTCCGGTTGGGCAAAATCCAGGATACCATAGGCATCGGACGACCCTCAGCTTTGCAGTTCATCTCCACCGTATTTCCCTCATGAGTCTTAATGTCACGCGCTTTGGGCTCGAGAATGCGTGAGGGGTAGGCCACTACAGACAGTGTGACAAGGAGTTTATCTGTTCCATGATCGTTTTCAGCCAGACAGAGATATTGTCCACGATCCTTGATGTTAGCATTCAAGATTGACAAGGTGCCGTTTCGCAAGACCTCAAACTTGCCCATTCTGCCATTAATTGCAACAGTCGTTCCTGCTGGAGAGAGAGAGGACAAAAAAAAACATCCCTTAAGACAACCCCCAACTGAAGAGCATTCAAAGACAGCATTCTTGAAAACTGAATATTCTAAGGATTGATCGTTCATGCAGATGCAAAGTTGAATTCATTTAAGAATTGTAATTTTTTTTCACAATTTCAATGACATAAAGTGCATCTACCTGTAATCGAGGACAACCTTTTCCACGATATCTTTGGCTCCGGGTTTCCAGTAGCCTCACAAGGCAGGAAAGCGTCCGAGTTGGACAAAACAGTAAAGCTGGCTGCATTGCCCCCAACCATCTTAGGCTTGCTGGTCATGACCCTGGTCGTGGGCTCAAAGTCGGGACTGTTGGCACCGGTAGCTTCAAGGGACGTTCCATGATTTTTATGAGAGGATATAGCTTTGCTTAACTCCTTGTCGAAGGGTGTCGGAGAGATGGCGTTTTCTGGCTGCAATGTAAGTATGGTCACCGTATCAAAGGTGAACTCCATTTCTCCAGGAATTTGGCCACTGCTGCTCTGCACGGTAGGTCTGATTCTCCTTATTGTTGTCTTACGCCTGGTGGGACTGTTGCCTCCTTGAGTCGTTGGTTGTACGTCGCTGTGACCTCTGTTCTGAGCCGTGAACCACCCTTTGGAGATCGTCGACATGGATGTAGCCGAGGGTCTCAACGGGGTTTTTGTCGTCGTATAAGCAGATGAACCGCTTGATGAAAACCACCTCAAGTCTGAGTCCTCAGGCGGGTTGAACCTCTGGACCGGCTTATGGTCATTGGAAATTGATACTGTGGGTCTTTTCACGGTCAGCGATGGCGTGGGCCTTGGCCTGAAGATGGAGCCGGTCTGATGCGGTACTGCAGTCGTCGGTCTAGTTTCTTCGGGTGCTCGTGTGGTTGTTACCACCGTGGGAACTGGGTATAATTTAGTGGTTGCAAGTTTCTGCATGGGTCTTCTCCCCCTTATTGGCTTTCTTCTCCGCCAGTTGTGTCCTCTTGTTCCGACAGGTCTCCTCCGGGTCACGAACCAGTTTTTGGGGTATCCACCCGATCCCGATGAAAGCCCTTCCTCTGGCTTTTTAATTGTCTGCGGTTTGGCTGTAGGTGGAGAGGGAAGAGTCTGTATTTTCACTGGTGTCGCAGCAGTGGTGAAAGACCCAGGGTAATATGAGCTCATGGTCGTAAAATCCTTGACACTTGGCCTTTGTGTCATTATCGCAAAATCTCCAGATGAAAAATCTCCATAGCCTTCATCTAACGAGCTCTCTTTATCCGCTGTCTGTCTTGGTTGGTGGAAAGTCTTAGATTCAGTAAATGTCTTCGCGGCGGTGCTAGCGAAGGGTGTAGTCGAGGTCATTGCTGTAGTCTGAGCAGTTGTTAAGGCTTTGGGTGTGATAAATGGCTTCCTCAGCTTGCCTGCTATATTTTCAATTTGTCTCCCTCCAAATATCCTATTCCATGGGATTTTCCCCTTAATAACATTGGAGGCAGCTGTAGTTGTGGTTATGGTAGAGGGGAACAGTTCTTTATTTGTGCTAAAGAGTGTGTCATCTGTTGGGTCAACCTCAGGGGCATCGGCAGAGGTTATGTAGCCATTGGCTCCTTCCTGCTTGGACTCTGCAGATAGCAAAGAGGAAATGGCAGCGGGTCGTTGCAATATGAGCTGCACCGAGAACTACAGGGAACAGTTGAGGTGATAAAATGGGTATCGATGCTAACTGTCACCTTTTTTACATCTATATAAACATATAAATGGAGCATCAAAATACATTTGATGGAAATGATATCGACAGAGAAAGACATTGTGAAAATGGATACGGTTACTTGTTCAAGTAAAGTTAAACAAGGTGTTTGTTTAGCATGAAAATCTTGTTATTTTTAGATTTTGCTTGAAATCCCGCTCATTTCTCTTCTAAACCAGCACTATAGCGAGATGAAATCTTTGATTCGATCCGTCCGCTGTAAAAACAGGGATTGTCAAATTTATGTAAGCTGATGAAATAAACATAAACATAAGAAAGCACGAGCAAAGATGCTTACCCGTCGACTGGTCTATTGTGTACGGCACTGTGGTACTCTCTTCCTTTTCCACAGATGGCTGTCTATTTCTATTGATAAAGGACTGTACGTCAGTGATCCTGCTGGGCTTAATGATCCTTCTGCGGCCTTGGAAGGTTCTTCTGCGTGCCCCACCTCGGCCCCTCTTGTGTGGGATGATATGGATGCGCTGCCTGGAGATAATGGTTGATCCGGGATGCAGGCGTGGGGATTTGATTGTTTGGGTCGTGCGGAAGGTAATTTGATCTTGCTGCCTCTGTGTGGTGGTGACGGCTGTGAATGTAGTCTTGCTTTTCTGGTCCGTGTGGATGAACAGCTCCACTGGGTCTGGTGCATCCTTCATAGGGGTAACGTTCGGGTCGGTGGTAAATGAGAAGGCTGCCCCAGTCGATGTCTCCGGTTCTGGAGGATGTTCTCCTGAAAACTGGAGCTGAGTTTCCGGTAAAGAATCCGTCAGTGTGTGTTTAAAATTGGCCGGGAGCCTCGTGGAGGACTCTCGGGTAGTTCTCTCTCGAGTAAAAGCCTCCGTCGTCTCGTCAAAACATGAAATACATGTTTTGTGTGAAGGTTCGTGGAATTGTGTTATGTCATTATAATTGATCCCAGCCTTTTCTGTTGCGTTGTATGTCAATATCGATCTATTTGTATGTGTAGTTCGTCTATTTGTTTCTTTCCTTATCGGAATGAAATCGATGTGGTTGCTGTCTCTGGTTTCCATGTCATACATGTGGTATGTCTCTGCTGTCGCGAAAGCACCCCCCTGAGCATCTGTCACGCTCGCCGTAACTCGAGATGGTCTGTTTTCTTGTCCTAATTTACGAGCTCGCTGTGAGTTATCTGCGGTCGCCTTGACTGTCGGAGTCAAAACGTTAGGATGTTCGCTCTGATTCTCACCAGAGCCATTTTCTCTATCGCCTGAAAATACATCGGGCGACTCTGAATACCTGACCTTCTCTCCTTCGGTCTCAGTTTTCAGTCTTACGCCATCTTGAGCCTTTTTCATAAATTCTGCAAATCGGTCAGGGTCCACTTTCCTTTGTGTTTTATCAAATACTCTGGTGCTCCAGAAGCGCCTGCTGCTGACGGGGCGCCTCCTTCTCCATTTCCGACCGCCCCCGGCGCCTCCTTCACCCTGTGATCTCAGTCTGGGGTAAGGGCGATCCAAGGTGACGATCCTTGATTCTTGACCCGTTCTGTCATAGGAGCCGTGCAAAGGGACGCTCACCTTGTTGTCAGTCAAAGAGGGGTCAACTTTGACCTCCGCGTCCGTCCCCGATCCCTCGCTTTCAAAGTCTGCCACCGTCTCGGATCTTTCCCCTGTTAGTGTCACCTGACAAACCAGCAGGTCGACTCCCAGTTGATTCGCTGCCAAGCATCTAAAGAACCCCCGGTCCCGCTCGGTGGAGCCCCGAATCTGCAGCGTTCCATTCTCGTAGACCTTCCTGTTTCCGGCAGATGTGTCCAGGATGGAGTGGTCAGGAAGGATCCAATGCACCGCGGCCTCAGGGCTTCCAGAGCTGGTGCAGTCAAAAAGCAGATTTTCACCCAGTTTCATGGCGACTTGAGCCCCGTTGACGCTGGTTTCTTCTACATCAGGCGACAGGACGGTCACCCGAAAAACGAGGATGTCAGCGTCGAGGTAGTTTGTCGCAATGCAGATGTAGAGACCGGTGTCAGAGGCGTCTGCGCCCCGAACCACGAGCTTCCCCTCCGCCGTGATTATCATCCTCCTGTCCTCGCTGCTGTACGGGGCTCGCACTTTACTTCCATCTGGTAAAATCCACTCCAACAAAGGCTTTGGCTCACCCTGGATTTGACAAGTGAGCTCTGCCACGCCACCTATGTTGAAATAAAATACAGTATTAAGCGAGTGAGTCGGGCGTTACTGTCATACCCGAATGCACAAGGCATGCTTCGGGGACTGAAAAATCATGGTGTCACCGGTTTTGTGACATGGCGGTTGTTTAAATGTTCATCCCCGGGGGGATTAAGACTGAAATGCAGGTACGCAGGTCACTCTCACCTGTTAGGACTGTGTGCGCAGTCTTGGTTTCGTTGTCCTGCTTTATCATGGTCCAGGAATAGTGGTCCTTCTTCCGGGCTGTGTTTTCTATCCCTAGACGGACCAGTGACTGGTACTTAATGTGCAGGGTCGAAAAAGTGGTGGTGGTTCGGTCCAGTTGAAACTCAACCTCATCTTGCATCAGCCATGCGGGTAAGGATTTCATTTCAGCCACAATGTTGGTATAAATTCCTGCCTCTCCTTCCTCTGGTGTCATCTGACTATACCTGTAGACCATCTCTGGGCTCCTGGTCAGCATGAAGCCCCTCCTCAGTTTCAAGGGAGCGTCACTGTAGGAGGCCAGGATTTGCCACAGCTGCTGCATGTGTTCATAGTCAATGTTACAGACCAGATATGTGGTCACGCTAGAGGTCAGGAGAGTGATGTTGTCACCGTCCTCCTGCTCCTCCAGGCCGAGAGTGAGGTTCTCGAACTTTGATGGTCTCTGGACGGTGCAGGATAAGCCCACATCTCTGTGAAACTGGTCACTCAGGTTCATTTTCATGGAACCCAATGGCGCGATGAAGTCCCTGCTGGAGACCTGGGTGAAATCCCCTTCATCCAGAGTGATGTTCTTCTGCTTTAGGTGGGGTTGGATCCAGGGTTTGGCGCAAGTGAAGGCGTCACTGGGAAGAAGGGACAGAGGTCTGTCGTGGTTGTGGGAGGGTTTGTCACAGACGGGACACAGCAGGCCTCTCTGATATCCCCTGTCTCGTTTGCATTTCAGGACACCTGAAAATCAAGCGGTGGACAAAGAGAGTCGACGTCAATGCACACATTTTCCCTTCAAAATGTCACCGGGACTTTTTAATACCTTTGGCTCATTCCAGCACACACCAAGAGAGGTCTTTCTGTTTTCAGAAATGTTTAGAAACAGCATATATATTTAAATTCTGTTCCAAAGAAGCTCACATCTAGTCCTTACCCGGGTTCCTCTGCACCCACTTTGGGATCCAGTTCATGCGGCAGTCGCACATCCATCGGTTGCCGTGGAGGGAGAGGTTCTCCAGTTGGCTACATCCTGAGAAAATGTCCGCAGGTAGGCCGGTGAGGAGGTTGTCGGACAGATGGATGGTTCTCAGAGAGGACACCTTGAACACTTGGCTGTGTCTCAGTGTGATGAATGTGTCTGGGTGGAGCTGCTGAAGGTGGTTACCCTCCAGATTGACCAGCTGCAGATTGGTCAGGCCATAGAAAGCCTCGGGGTGGATGAAGTGAATCTGGTTGTGGTCCATGTGGAGTCTGAGCAGACGGTCCAAGCCTTTGAACGTCCCTTTTTTGATTTCCTTCACTTTGTTGTATGACATCTTGAGGATCTGCAAGAGCAGAAGGTAGACTTTGAATGCCTCTCAAAGGGTTACTCTGGGTGAAGGCCGTTGACAGAGATCAGAATCATCAAACTCCAGTGAAGTTCATCAACCACAACCATTTGTGATTATCTGGACGTTGTTTGGCTGACACAAACATCGGAGGAGATGTTTGAGAAGCACGGTGTTATTCTTCACCACAGTCATAGATTGTAAATAAGTAAGTGCTTTTTCCAGTGACGTGGCCTCTCCGCAAAACTGAAAATCGCATTTTACCTGCAGTGACTTTAGGTCCTGGAACGCTCCGTCTTCGATATTGTGGATAGAGTTGCTATGCAGCATTAATAGCTCCAAATGCTCAAGTCCCGACAGATCTCTTTCTCTTAAGACGGTTATGCTGTTGTATCTACAAACAAACAAGGAAGGATTGAAATTCAGCACCGAACTGTTCACTTTTGAGCGTGAGCGTGTTCTAGCGCTTGGGACATTGTTTCTACAACCGGCGGTATCAAAGCTTTCAGGGAATGTTTATCACCGCTGTGGGAAACAACTCGCAGACTCGCAGGCTGCTAACGGCTCCTATCTGAATTCATTAAAACTGTTTTCTCTGCACCTTCTCAGAGCTCAGCAGGCCTAAAGAGAAGGCTTATTATGGTTTGCATATATCTTGAAAATGTCCAGGAAAATTACGATACTGGTCTTAATGAATTCAACTTCAGCTTCAATTATGATAGTGCATTAATGAAGCTGACAGTGGTAAAATGGATTTTAGCGAATAATTTAATGCAGGAGACGCCTTACCGTAATGTGTAAATTATTCCTCTTTGCATGAACTGCACCTTGGGAAAAAACACCTCTAATGCAAGTTAAATTAAAAGCTTAAGAGATCGTTTGGCAGCAGAACTCCAAGTCCAAAATTAAGCACAAATTATCACACGTGATGCCATAACATATTAACTCCTTGCTTTCCAAGTAAATTGTAAAAGCCCCGGCGCTGCAGACGGAAAATCTGGTTTTAAGAGACTAACACAGATGGTATGCACACATATTTTGTTATTTCAATATGAGGGTGCACTTTTAATTTCATCCATTTTTTTTTCTAGCTGGTGATAAGTGACAAGTGGCTCTAGTTATACATTATCATGACTGCTTTTAATAGATTGTATTCTATTCTATTCTATTCTATTCTATTCTATTCTATTCTATTCTATTCTATTCTATTATTTTATATTATATTATATTACATTATATCAAATTATATTATATTATATTATATTATATTATATTATATTATATTATATTATATCTTAAGGAAGGATAAGTGACAAGTGGTTCTAGTTATACATTATCATGATTGCTTTTAATAGATTGTATTATATTACATTATGTTATATCATATTATATTACATTATGTTATATTATATTATGTTATATTATATTTTATTGCATTACATAACATTACATCAAATCATATTATATTATATTATATTATATTATATTATATTATATTATATTATATTATATTATATTATATTATACTATATTATATTATATTATATTATATTATATTATATTATATTATAAGGAAGGTGCACGTCCCCCAACTGGACTGGTTTCCAAAGGGATTCTGCTTTGAAGGAAAATGCATGTTTTCATTGAGACAATCACCAGAATTCGATCGATGACAACATATCCAGCAGAAAAATGCAAGGCACCTGTGTTTATTTCAATGCACAACATTGTGGTTATTTTGCTCCATCTGTATTACCTTCTTCTATACGGCGCCATGTTTACCACATAATGATAGTGAGACGTCCTGGTTGGTCGGCCCCATTGGAATCCCCCCCCCCCAAAGGAGGACTCAACAACGAGCTCTCCTTGCTCCCCCTTTACAATCACAAATCCAAGTGATCAATACCTCTGTAATGATCATTTCCTTTGACCCACTTTTCTTTGAAATCGACACAACCCGGATCAGACCTGAAGTCAGTCGGGGTTCATTGGCCGGAGGGGCCGCTCACCCGAGGTTCATGCTCTCCGCAGCCGCCTGGATGCCGTCGGGTACCGCGGTCAGGTACCGGAAGGTGCAGTGCACCTCGCCGGGGACGTTGCAGACGCACGCCGCGGGGCAGCGGGCGCCGCTGGCGGTCAGCGCGGCGGCCAGCAGGACCAGGGCGCGCAGCCAGGCGCCGCCGGCGGAGCCGCTCATGGCGCGCAGGGGACGGCTCTTCAGATGCGCGGCCAGCTAAACTTCCACTTCCCCCATATATGAACCTCACCTACGGAGAGAAGTCTTTTTCAATGCAAACACCTTCTGCATGACTTTAGTTTTTTCTTCTTCTTCTATCAAACAGAGAAAAATGGCTGGTGTGCCGATCAGGGCTGCGCGTAAAACGTGACGCAGGGAAAGTTGATCGCGATATTTTGCGCAAGCATAACAATGCAACGTGAGATTAAAAAATGCGCAGGCGTGAATATCGGCCCGGAATATTCAGCATACCTGGAAAGTCCTTCCACCTTTTCTTGCACTTGAGCAGGAGAGCAGAGTCTGCAGGGGGAGAGGGAGAGGGAGATCGCTGCCTCGGATCAGGTTGAATTCCTCAGATGAGCCCAACGTGTCTGGAGCGCAGAGGGACGGGAACTCGTGTTTGTGTGAGAGCCTGGAGTTGAGAACTCCTAGTGGTCTCCTCCGCCCCCTCCCCACCCCACCCTCCAACCCCTGGAACCTGCCGAAAGGCAAGCGGGCTCGCTCCGGCCGTGAGATACGGCGGGGAAACCGTCATCTGGAAAGATCACGCATCTGTTGGACTTTTCCAACATTGCCAAGAAGAAGTCTTCAGCTTTGCAAGAGTGGAAATGTTTCCCGCCGCCAAGGTATTTTTAGAGGAACAGCCTGTGGGAAGATGAGCCGGAGCCTTGTAAACAAAGGGACGCGACCCACATGCCGAAACCCGCCTGCACTCTCGATTTGTTTTTGCCTCCCTTCTTATTAATCATCCGTACGACATTACATGCAGACATGATAAGACAAGCGGCCCCATGGTGGCCTCGGTGCAAATGACATCGGGGCTCTTTGTGTCGGATGAAAGTGGCCTCCGGTCTTGACGCTGGAAGACGAATGCGTCGTAGATCATTTCGCTCGACGTCTTATGTGCTCTGCTTCCAGGGAATGGAGGCTTTGGATCTTTTATTTGTTTTTCCTCGCTGGTGAGCCACGGACGGAACGCCGTCCCGAGCGCAAGCGGTGCAACCGGGGACTATGTTGTTTTTTTTTTCTAAAAAACAACATAATAATATACATAACATATACAGAATAAAAAATAACAACCCCCCCCTGCATTTAAATGTGAGAAATAAGCTACTTTTAAATGCACCGCCAGTATTTCGTACTTTATGGGAACATTTGATCCACTCTGAGACAATCCTTCAGGGGTCGCCTCCATTTTTCTATGTTTTTTTTTTTCTAGCAATGACTATGGATCCATATAAACTGTGCTAGAACATCCTGCAGCTGCGATCAGTCTTTCTTCATTTTGTCCCCAGCCAGCATCTGTAGCTCCCCGAGTTTCTCGTGGAGGTCGGGCCCCGGTCATTCCACGTGGCAAAGAGCGGCCCTCCTGCGGAGGCGACGCTGGCCGAGGGTGACGGACACGGCTTCTCGGTTGAAGGAAAGCAGACACTGAACAGGGAGATCCTCTCTATGCATTTGCCAGCTGGCGATCCTTGGCGGCGTTTAGCTCCCCGACTTAGCTGCTACTGACATTTTAATTGTCTCTCTTATCTTTATTTATTTTTCATATTTATTGATATTGCTGTGCCGCTGTGACAAACAAATTTAGTATTATTGTTATTATTATTTTATTATGATTATTATTGCTATTTTTTTATAATCATTATTTTTATTTTTATTTTTATTTTTATTTTTATTTTTATTTTTATTTTTATTTTTATTTTTATTTTTATTTTTATTTTTATTTTTATTTTTATTTTTATTTTTTTTAAAGTTGTCGTCTTCCAGTCGTCCACTCTCCCCTTGTGTTTTTAAACCAATAATGAGTCACAGGTGAGCGTCTGCACCTCCAGTCTGGCTCACTGTGTCCGGCCTCACAAACATTTCCGCCGCCTTCACTCACAAACAGTATTTATCAAGGACGTGGTGTTTTTTTCTTTTCTTTTCTGTTTTTTTTTTTTTTTTTTTCCATCCTCCCGAATTCTTTGCGCCGCGATTGTTTACCGCGTTCAAACATTACTCGTCGTCGCGCACAGGCTCCGCGCACTCCAGGAGATTCTTCCACACACAAACACCGAGAGAACGGGGAAGCTGCAAAGAAAAGCGGCGGCGGCGAAGGGGGCGGAGATTGATTGCTATTTATTATTTTGAAAAACCAGCAGATGATTTACCGACTTGGCTTGATGAGGAACAGGTGATTTTATTGTTCTGATTTTTTCGCTCCAAACACAAACCAGAATTAATTCACTTACGCAGGATTTCAAAGCAAATCCCCCTCAGAGAGAGTGGGCTTAATCTGCTAAAGGACATTTTTTTTTTTTCCCTTCATGAGACGGATGGCATTACGCTCAGCCCACCTCCTGACTAGAACCGGGAAGATAAGGCTCGTCTTCGAGGTGGTAAATTTGCCTCGGTAAGAAGCTTACAGGTCTTGGGGGGTTGACGACGACAAGGGAGCGGCGTCGAGTGCACGGATTTGTGCGGCCCAGACGAGGCGGTGTGTGTTTGTTTGCGGCTCCGCTGATCACAACGTTGTGTGCTTTTCGTCCTTTATTCTCGCCGCCAAGGAAGCGGCGACGAAAACTTGTGTTTTTTAATTCGCTCCAGACAAAGGATAACATTCCTTCCCCGCGGCGCTTGAAAATCCAGCGTTAAAATCGAGACGACGGATGGGAGAGGCACGTGCCATCTGCAACTTTAAGCGTAATTGCAGTGTTTTTCGCTTGCAGGACGGGGATGGAAAAAAAACACGCGTGAACGTACGTCTTCTGCTCGCAGCCATTGCTGGACGGAAGGGAGTGCGAAGCGACAGCTCCGCTGTTAAAAGTCGCAGCTAGCTGGCAAGATCTAAAGAGTCTATAGACAAACGCAAGGTCGGCCTCACACCCTCCGGCCGCCTCCGACGGCGGGGCAAACCTCCGTGGGAGGTGAATGACAGGAATAGTGCGGTCGGGGAGAAGGAAAAAAAAAAGAAAGAATATCACCTTACGTCAGACACTCGCTCCCTGACGGGACAGGCTTTTCCTTCCGAGCCGATTCAGCTAATTTCACGCTTTTTAACTTCATCCGTTGTTTTTTTTTTTTTTTTTTTTTTTTTTTTTTTAACACTATTAATTTTAGTTTTTTTTTTTTTTTTTTTCACATTTCTTGGGGGGGTAAGCTTGGGGGTGGGGGGGGGGGGGGGGGGGGGCGGGCGTTTTTTTCTGGGTTGGGGGG
>CAAKHD010000470.1:11098-21404 GCA_901007705.1 Fistularia tabacaria
GGGGGGGGTTTTTTTTTTTTTTTTTTTCACCCCCCCCCCCCCGGGCCCCCTAAAACCCCAGCCCTTAAAATAGGCACCTTTTTGGCCCCCCCCCCCCCCCCCCCGAAACCCGGAGAAAAAAAAAAAAAAAAAAAAAAAAAAAAACACAACTCGGGGGTGTTGGCAAAAGCGCTGCCAAAACGTTTCATTCCCCCTGATGAGAGTTATAAGACGACGAAAATTCCCTTATTTCACATGTGTTTTCGGGAAACAATAGGAAAGAGCCGACATCCTGCAGCGAAGGCTCTCGCTGGAAATTAACGAACGCTGTCGGTTGATTCAACGTGACGGACAATTTAACGCTGTCTAGACTGTGGGGAGAGAGCGGCGGTTTGTCACGTGGTACTCACGGATATTTCACTGTCCACACCTGGGTAGGTCTAAAACATAGTGACACCATGGAGCACACGGGGGGAGGGGAGGGGGAAACACAGGACAGGAGGAAATGGAAAAACAATTAAAAATAAATCCACAAGACGGAAGAAAAATGAACAGTTAAAAAGAAGGGAGGACGTCGACGAGGCTGATGGACGGGAGGCGGCGGGTCATGCCGCGCGGCAGCGTGACCTCGCCTGATTGAAAAATCAGGGGGATAGAAAGACAAACATGGATGGGGAGCAAAGGGCAGGAAAACAGCCTGGAAGTATGAGGATGAGTTGAGTTGGGAGGGTGGAGGTGGGGGTTGGAGGGGTGGAGAGGGGGGTTGGGGGTGGGGGCTGCCAGTTCATCCGCGCTGCCTGGGTCAAAGCAGGACTCCGTCCCGCCGGCAAGCGGGTACATGATGGACGGCGTTAGCTGCTGGGTTCCTAAATCCCTGTCACATTTTCCAGAAGCCTCCTGGAAAAGATGCCAAAGAGGGGAGGGACGGGGGGGGGGGACCTCTGCTGCCAGCGTATGCACACAATTGGCTTGTTTGTGTCCGAGCGAGGCCCGACGCCGGTGGCGGCCTTGGTGGGCATCGCCGCCAGCGGCGGCGCCCTGAGGAGCCCGGCTGTCACATTAAAAACCCCCGGCTGCCGAGATAAGAGGCGCCCTCGCTCCTGTGGTACGGTCTGGGCTCGGCGTCCTTTCGCCAACCATGATGCCATTTGACTCAACCACTTTACGCTTGCATTACTAAGAATACTTGGGAGGTTTATACGACTTAGTTGCACAATTAAGGCTTTGTTTAGAAAAGAAACCAAAAAAAACTTAATGCGGTGTAGGAGTGTGTCCAAGCCAAACAGCAGACCCTCCTCCATCCTGCTACTGAACAATGTATTTGGATGGGGTTCAGTGGCGGCCTGCCACATAGACTGAAATCAATGTGTCTTTTTTTTTTTTTTTTTTTAAATGCACTTACGTTGATGACAGAGTCCTTGAACTTGATGTGGAGCCTGTAGTTGGATATGGCGATGATGGCTTCATCCGCGCGGCCGAGATATTCCACCCCCTCCCCCTGGAGAACTGGGAATGGCACCTTTGTGGGGGGAAACAAGAGATCGTTGAGGTAGAGCACAGAAAAAAAATAAAAATAGAAAAGCGACCAATTGACACGTCGGTTTGGTTTTGAGGGGCTCATCCGAGTCAACGGCAGCTAAAACAATTGCTGTGCCCTTGAAATAAATCCAGCCTGTTTCTGATTACTGCAGATCTGGGAATGGGAGACAAATAATCTAATTTGCGAGAATAAAAATAGAAAAATCTGCGTGTTTTGTCGAGAAGACCGCAGCTCCTCCGAATGGTCCGATTGTTTTTTTAAAAGTCCCGATACCGGTGATCAGATTCTCACCCGGGGCCTGAAATCACGAGCATTTCCTTCATGGTAATTCTCAATAATTGGTTGCGTAACTCGCCGCCTTGATTTTCTGCTGGATTTATCATCCTCCTTAGATTAGATTATAATCTCAAACGGCATTCAAGTCTTTGTGCTCGCAAACTCATACCTTGGCTTCTCCTTTAGCTTAAAAGGGCCTGACACTGCTGGCGCGCTTATGGCTGAAATCCAAAGTGCTGCGCAACGTTTCAATTGATTTGGCAGATTAAATCATATTCCATCCTCAATCATAAATCAATGTGTGTGGAAATATGGCTCAAAAGCACAAATGTCAGCCAAACTGGCAGTGGGGGAAAGGTCGGGGGTGGGGAAGGGATCGCTCGTCATTTGAATTCAGCTTCTCGTCAGAGAGATCTCGTTTAAAAGCGGACACAGAGACCAGCCGGAGACACGAAAGAAAACAGGGGGCCTCGAAGGACATTTCACTACCTTAACCAGCGAAGGGGGGGACAGACATCTCCCTGTCCTGTCCATAATATTTAACTTCATTCACTTTTTCTGACTGAAACAGCAGCGTTGCTCACTTTAAAATGTAGTTCTTTATGGAAAATGGCTCACCGATGGTTCAGCCTTGTGAGAAAAAAAAAAATGTGCTTGTGTTGTCTGAACTGGACATTTTGAAAGGTTTCTACGTGCATCGGCGGCTGAGAGGGGGAAAGAAAATGTATCTTGCTGGTAATGAGAGCATGACTAGACAGTTTTTTTTTTTATAGGCTTGCTAACGTTCGAGCTACCGAATACAGCACTTTCCTTGCTTGTAAAAAAATAAATACATTTAAAAAAATCATCACATTTTCAGTGCTCCCATGTGGACAAATGTGAAACGGGGCCGGCTACTTGAAATTTATAATTAGGCACGATGCAGACGCAAGTATGGGGGACTTTTCAAATTATAAACAGGCGGAGATCACTGCCGAGTTTTTGGGAAGCAGAACTCATAAAAGCTTGCGCAATGGCGCCGCAAAGGTGAGATAAAAGGCGAATTGAGGGGAAAAACAACAAACCAAAATGTTTGCATGCGTAGCTGTCCAATTAGCCTAACAGAGGGATCATTGTGCACCCAGTGTGAGTGTGTGTGTGTTTGTGTGTGTGTGTGTGTGAGTGAGTGAGAGAAAGAGCAGGCAACGGAGGGCCAGGTTGGGTCTGATGTTCCCCAAACTGTCCATTAACATTCTTATGGGCACCTGTTTTATTGCACCTTGCGTGACCCATACGTTAATGCATCCGGATCCATACAGAGGTTAATAGAAGACATTTTCGGAGGCCCTGACATTTTCAACGTTTAAACGGCTGGCTGCAAACACAGATTGAAAAAAACAGCTCACATCAACCACTCTGATATTTTGCTGTTATTTGCTTGACGTGGTGGCTGCTTTTTCTTGGGTTGTGTTAAATCAAGCCCTCCCCGGTTAATGTTATTTGCACAACACCACAAATACAAAAACATGTCTTTGAATGTAGCAGTGTTGATGCTGCTTGCAGGCGTCACAAAAAAAATCTTTTTGTACTACCATCACTCTCATCTGTAGAATAACTGTTTATACATTCTCCAGGACACTTTACGCATTACTTTTTCATAAAAAAAATAAAATCTATTTCTTTTACTACCCATATCCTGTCGACTGTATACCTGCTATTCCAGAACCATTGTATTACCCTGCATTTCTTTTATTTCTTATTTTGATATTTATTTATATTTATTTATATATTTATATTTATTCTCGTGTTGTCGTTGTTCATTTTATATTCATGTATGCGGCAGTGACAACTCAATTACCCCATCGTGGGATCAATAAAGTCGATCTTATTTATTTATTTTCAGGTTATCACATTATGTTTCAGCGCTGAAACAATTTCCAAGCGCCTGAAATCGTATGGGCGATGCACTGCTATTTTCAGCTGACAAATTCGTGCTTGATTTTCCCCCCACCCTCTTCGTCACCGCCGCGCGTCTGTTACCGGCCGCCTCGACGCAACGATGGTCGCAAGGATCGCCTTCGGTTGCCCGATGTCTAGGACAGCAGTGCGGGCAACATTACCTCACCCTGCATTAGCATGCACTGCTGAGTCACGCAGAGGAGCCGCTGATGCATGTTTAAGAGGATGTGCAGCCGGGCCAGATGGGAGATTATGGTAAGATGTCACAAATTCAGGTCTCACTTGAAACGGCATTAGCCATCAGTTAAAAGCACCAAGAGTTATTATTTAATATTTTGGAGGCAGATGAAGAGGCTTGATTGCAAAGCGCACACACTTTGGAATAAGTGCTTTATTTTTTCAAACCGAGGCTGTACATACAACAAAACTGAGCTATCGTTAAAGTGTTCGTCTTTTTGCTCACGAGAATTCTGCCACGGGGAGAAGGACGTTAGCGCTTCCAATGGCCGATCGCGGTAGACTCAGAGAGCCTGCATTAAAAATAAAAAATAAATAAAAGAAATTAACCCCATGACATTTATTACTGCACCTGCTGTTGCTCATCTCCTAAATGTGTGTGTGTGTGTGCAGCCTGATGAGGGAAGGAGTAAAGCTTAGCCTGATAAATGGAGCACATAGTACTCTGCACTCAGACACCAACAGAGCCAAATATAGGCGTGCCCCCCCCACCCCCGGCAAAAAGAACAAAACCTGGCCGATTTCGAATTGGATAACATTATTTGCATACGGATTGTAAATCATGGCTTTAGTAGAGAAAAAAAAAAAATTTTAAACCAAAAAATATGCAGCTTGATTTGGGTGGTTGATCAGTGTGTGTGTGTGTGTGTGTGTGTGTGAGACCCAACACATCCTGCTGGGTGCCGTAGCGAACATGTTGTACAGCGCGGGCTCTGCATTAGACAAGCAGCGCGCCTAAAAGCAGGCGCGTGAGTCACTGACAGCCTGCGAGAGCAGCATAAGATACTGTGTCACGTTTGCACCGTAAATCCTTCATGAGCAGAAATTCAAAAAAAGAAGAGTGGGGAGTGGGGAGGAGGAGCAGAAAAGCTCGTAATAACACCCGGACTTGTGAGTCGTGACTTCCGGTTAGAGCAGCCGGCTCGCGAGGACATGCAATGTGTGCAAAAGGACGCTGCACGCACTGCAGGCACACAGCGGAGGGGGGGGGGGATTTGGTGGCGAGGGGGGAGGGTCAGGGAATGCCGGTAATTGCCCTGCAGGAGAGCTGCAGCGGGGAGGGCATCAGGGGTTTGTGAAGCTGCGCAGTGTCTGCGTGAAGTCGGGGGGCAATGTGGGGGATCTGAAGGGAGTGAATGCAGGGGAGGGAGGGAGGGATAAATGAGGGAGAATCACGATGGAATATTTATCTGAACTTTGTTATATATCTCTGTCTTTCTTCACTCACTTGGCAGGGGGGGAAAAAAAAAAATTGAGAATCCGATGGGGATCTTTCAAAAACAAAAAAGGATCTTCCACAGAGTGACTTTTTCTTTTTAAAGTGGAAAATGCAAATCCCAATCCAAGCCCTGGTTCGACTGAATAGCGGAAAGAGAGGGAAAACAGCGAGCGGCGAGCCGCTCATGGTGACCCCGGCCGGGGGAATCCCCCCCCCCTCCCCCTCCCACTTTTCCTTTGTCCGGTTCTCCAGACACATGATGCTCGGCTCCATTAAACACCAGACAGCCAGAGAGCACAAACTAAACACTAGGGAAGGGCTTTCGCTACGAGCGAGCCGCCACGCCGCGCCACCGGGGAGGGCGGGTGGGCACGGTCCTCTTTGGAAAGTGTTGACGTTCAGACTCAGCGCGTCTTTTCGCGTTTCCATCAAAACGGGGGAGACAAAGAGATTCGGAAAAGCTTTGGGCGGGCGGGAGGAGAAAAAAAGGCAGCTGCTGAAATCTTCAGGGCAAAAATCGAGGGTTTTATGGAAATTATACGAAGCCAGTCGCACCAGATACACAAAGCATATCTTAAAATAAGATTTTAAACATTTGCATTGGAGATTTTTTATTTTTATTTTCAGTTCAAGCTACTGCCTGCTGGACACACCCATCTCAATTTGTTGAATGAAACTGGGACCATTTAGAAATCGTGCTTCGGCTTGAATGTATGACGATTAACGGAGTCTCCCGAGAGATCATCATTTCCCAACTCTTACCAACAATAGGTTTAAGGCGATAGATTGAGGATACCGGATTTGATGGTTAGCACGAAAACCCCAGGTTGTCTCGAGGGTTCAGTCGACGTGACGAAAACGAGCCGAGAGAGGAAGTGAATGGGGAAGTGGCCCGCGTTCCAGGACTGTTGTTGTGAGGCTCGGGACAATCCACTTTCCAAGAGCTACCACTGTGTGTCAACAGTGGATTTTTGGTGGACAGCGAGGAGATTATTTTAAATTTGAGATAAAATTTTGGGCACCGGGCGTATTAGATTACAATCCCTGCCCTCTGGCGGAGTTACTCAGTGCTTCTAAGGAGGAAAAAAGGTCCATCATGCTGTCAGGCTCCTTAATAATGATAACAATTTTCATATTAAGAGGCTGTTGCACCGCATCGATGCTGCCTATTGGGATGAGCAAAAACATCAAATAAAGAATTCAGGTCAAATGTTGGACAAACTGTCAAATAACTGGTGTGAGCTTTCAGGGGCGCATTTGGACTGAGTTGCTGCTAATGGGTCGCCCTTTTTTCGAGATCAATAAAGTTGTCTGTGTCTAAAACAAACAGTGACTCAGCATTTATTTCGGCCCTGCGTGAACATGTGTCTCATCGAAATATGGGGGTGGGAGGGTTGGCTGGTGTGGGTCCAATTTGAGAGAAACTGTGATTTTCTTTCCCCTTTCTGTTACAATGACATTTTATCTGCAGAGAGTGGCTAGCGATTGAGGAAAAAAAGCCAGAAAAAAAAAAAACAGGAAGTGGTTTCTGTCAGCCGGTTTCGGCTCTCGCTTCCAGGCTTAAGAACCCTCACCGGGTCGCCTCAGGCTCCATCAGAGGGCTGATGACGTACCGAGCCGCGCTTTCAGCCGCTTCCTGATGTCAGAGCCGACGTTTGCAGCTCACCTGAAGGCCGTCATCCTCCTTCACCAGCTCCTTCTGGGGGAACAGGTCCTTGGCCTTGATGTACTCCAGACTGGGAGGACCCTCTTCACCCTATCGGGAAGCAAACACAGCTTAGATTGTGGCGACGATAAATATCACAAGCTAAATTTCTCTGTGCTCTTGCATTGGTTCTTTATCACAGTTACTGAACTCCGGTGTGAGGTACTTATGCTGACACACACACACACACACACACACACACACACACACACACACACACACACACACGGTTTCACAATGTGCGGCGGCTCACGGACATCACGTAGGGGGATTAAATATTGACGACGAGAGAGCAAAAATTCATTTTAAGACCGGGGGCACACAGCTTTCCCCTTGGTTCAATAAGACAAGCTATTTCAGAGGCAGATCAATGTTTTTTCAGAAAGAAAATGTTTCAAACTGGATCATAAATGCCACTTTTCTCGATGGAGCGACGAGCCGCGTGCTCGGTACATTTCGATCACGCGCAAAGGTAACATTTGCTCGATGCTGTGCTATGTTTAACGGCAACCACTACGGGACAGGTTTGATTCTATTATTAAGAGCGTTGGGTTCGGTTTAGGACATCTGAGGACACGGATTCACCTTTCCCTCCATGTTTTTACATTCAATTGATTTCAGATACCGATCAGACCAACTTTAGCGGTTTCAGAGAATCATGCATGCAAACTACATCTAAAAATTAGCATGTTTTTTCAGGTCAGGAACTCCCTAGTTAATGTGCCTCAGTCACTTTTTCCAAACGTAACCTATAAAAGCTGCATTGGCTCCACGCCCCTCCTTCCTAACATCCAATCGGCAGTGGATGGACAGCTCAAACCCTTACCGTAACCTCGCGGGTTTCAGTTCAGTGAGTTGATGGGAGACGCAAGCACAGGGCCTCCGCCTCATGATATCAGTGAGAATAAAAGAAAAAAAGAAAAGGGACCAGCTCAAAAAAAAAAATAAAATGGCTGAATTGCAGTGAGGAGTGAATTGGTTTGTCTGGTTTTGCTGCGTGGGCGCCGGTCAGTGCACACATCCACACAAACGCATGCTGAAAACATCTAGAAAACTGCTAATGACTACAAATATGAGCCAAGGCCCCTTGTGTAAAGTGACCATTTCTGATGTTGCACATAAAAATCTGTTGGGATTTTGCCGCCGTGATGGACGGATGGCTGAAGCCAAACTCCCCAGGAAAGCATTGGAGGTGAGCAACAGGTTCAAAAGGGGGCACCCGCCCGGTTGGTGTGGCTCTTGGACTGAGCAAACACCCAGCCGGTCCTGAGAAGACAGGTAGAAAACAAAATCCAATTGTGCAGGTTGGTGAATATGAAGTGACACACGCACATGTTTTTTTTTTTTTTCCCCCCTCTCCCTCAAATCTTCTAGGGACTGGGGGGAAAAAAATAAATAAATAAAAAAAATAATCCCACATTGCGTTCTTTTGACAAAGAAATCAGTTGCCTAAAAAAAGGAAGGCCAGACCAGCTGAACCCACCGCACGATAAGCAGACCACCCACCGGGCTGACAGCTAGCAGATGCCGATGACATGCTGATAATCTCCATTTTACGAGTCGGTGTCGTCGTCTCGTCTTTGAAGGCGAACCAACCGAGGGGAATAGATTAGCCAAAAGCATTGTTTATTTATCCTGTTGGTGAAGCATTTATATTCCGCTTACTAATTCACATATTGGGCCGCTGGGAAATGGGACTGAGTTTCTGGCATGAAGGAAGGAAAACTTTCAAAATCAATCAATCAATTATAACCCCCCCCCCAAAAAATTATCCAAATTACAAAATAAAAGACCATGACCTCAGGCGCCAAAGTGACAAATGAGTCGAGAATGTTTCTCCAGAGGAAAAAGCACAGTGGTTTATACTTGACATGTCGGGTAAGAGAATAATCCTCTCCAGCAGAGTCCTCAGTTTGAGCGGGATTCATGTTGGTGCACGAACATAGTCCAGCGGCTACTTTAGAGCCATTAAACTGTGATGAACGTGAGTGTGGAAGGCCTCCGTTCAAGTGAGTTTCAAGGCAACTACGCGTCTCTCTCTACCAAAACATCCTTCTCCATTAAGCGCCAGCTTCTATTACCTCGAGTTCCACTTCCTTAAAATGCTGTGTGTATGACAATACCCATGCCGCATTTCTCTCTGCCAAGCTAACGTAGCGCTGTCTCTTATCACGTCACGAAGGACAAACTACCGCTACAACTGCAGGAGAAACTAAGCATACTTGATATCAGGATACTGTCTGTGCTATTTGGACGACTGAAACAATATTTGAACTTTTATGGCCTGAATTCTTACTGCATATTCCGCACTGGATTATTCTGCATTTTTGGATCAATGACCGTAGTACGTGGCTAGCTTCTTTCATTACTGGGAAGGAAAGCAAAATCGCCTGCTATTCAGAAAACAGACCGGAGAATATTACCAAATGGCTGCCGGTCTCTTTGCCGTACCAGATGAAAACCTGACATTACGGTGTTTGTGTATTTGCATGGGCTCCATAATGATGAAAGGCAAACAGGAATATTGCGATGCGACGGCCGTTCAAATCACCTGATTCAATATTGGATTTCATATCCAGCCGCCAAAAAAACCATGGCGCGGTGTCTGTTTGCATGTTGTGGACACTTCTGGAATCAGGAAGTTAGCAGATCGGCGGCCAAATGAAAACCCGCACCGCTCCAAATAACAACGGACTAAATCAATGGAGCATCGGTTTTAGTGTGACACACACAGAGCAGCTTCGCATCAATCGCATATTTCTCTGGGAAAAATCGTCCGAACGGCTCCAGTATCCCTCCACGTCGCCATGCTGCTAATCCTCTGACCTCTGACTTGAGCCTGCTTCCGGCGAGGGACTGGCGGGGCGGCTGTGCAACATCAATTTCTCATACTCTCACCTGGGAACGGGTGGAGCATGACAGCAGTCATCAGTCAGACGGACCCCGCAGGGGTCATGTCATTACGGCTTTATGTCACACTCTGTTGCCGGGCAGTCTGGGCTGCCAGCCCGCGATGATGCGCTGGCTATTTCAAAAAGAGAGTAGAGGTTACCTTGGCGTATCGGACTAATCTTAGATAAGGGGCCGGAGAGCTCCTGTTCTGAGGCCTCATCCCATGAAACTCAGAAATTCTGAAGTATCCAAAGAAGCTCAACAAGCACACACACACTCAATCAATAATGTACCTGGTTTGCTCTTGTATGACTTTGTGCTGCCCTCAGAGGTGCTTGACACACACACACACACACACACACACAGCCATTGTTTTCTGCATATTCCAACAACGATCCATCCCATGTGGTTTCACCTGGCAAGTTATGGCGGCAGTCGGGGTCTTAAACACGAGCACTGATACGTTCGTGAACGGCGAGAGCGACGGTACTCGTGTCTCCGCGTCCGTTGTGTCCACCAT
>CAAKHD010000473.1:4753-16549 GCA_901007705.1 Fistularia tabacaria
ACGTGGTTTCTGTTGTTTTTGCAGTTGAATCTAGGAAATGCAGCCTCTCTTTTTAAAACTTTCCGGCAGTTTAAAACTTAATTCCAGGGGGTGAAAAAAAAAAAAAAAAAAAAAAAACAGGAGCCGGTGCAAAGATCATGAGTGTGACATTTTGGCTGGAGGGTTATAAATGAAACATCATGCAGACATTCTCAAGTCTCTCCCAGAGAGGAATCCTCCCCGCTGATCTTTTATTCACAGACGGATGATTTACGCCGTGATGCCGATGATTTACTTATGGGACACCTGAGCTGAGAAACCTCAGTGTTGTGATGATAAGAGAACTCTTGCATTATTACTGGATGTCCGTGATGATTCTCTGACATCGAGGTCATGCGGATTCAAAATGTGATTTGGGGTCATACAGCTCAAAAATATCAGTGCGATGTGTGTGTGTGTGTATTTGTGTGCGCACCTGTATCGCACCATGTGTAATTTCTTGAGAAAAAAAATTAAATTGTGCAACAAGTAACTCACCATCTGTCCTCTCCAAACTAATATATTGGGTTTGAAATCCCATTTGTAACACAACATTCTGATTATATGTTGCTTTTCATGATAATTGTAAAGAGATGGGCCAGTTTCTGACAAGGAATTAAAAGCTGATTTTCATTTGAATATTAATTCCCAAATATTAATTTTATTTTAAAGTGGGGCAAATGGGATGTGCCGTATTAGATGGAGCAGATCTGTCAGTCTCTGATTTAAGCGTAGTGCTAATTAAAAGGCGACAAGGCAGTTTTAGAAATGCCGAATTCCAAGGTTATATTT
The DNA here is from genome assembly GCA_901007705.1 of Fistularia tabacaria. NCBI lineage: Eukaryota > Metazoa > Chordata > Actinopteri > Syngnathiformes > Fistulariidae > Fistularia > Fistularia tabacaria. The sequence continues at coordinate 5,564 of CAAKHD010000473.1, forward strand.
GGGCTGGACATGATGCTAATGGTTTAAGTTCTTTTAACTACACATATTCGGCATTGTGCAAAAATACTACTAAAATCTACTGCTCTTATGGCTTTTCAAGTCTCCTCTTTAGGGACCCACCCTGAGTTAAATGTCAAATTCCCACAATCTCGCAAACTAAAATATTCAATTACCATAACCCACAATGAAACATTAATTCGACTGCCGCCCATTTGACTATATGAATGAGTTTAAAAGAAGCAGGTCGATTAATATTTATTTCCTGGAATGACTTCCATGTGATTCCTCAAATTCTCAAAAAAAGATTCCAAAAGCTGGGCCTAAACGTAGGAGGCTACAGCACCTGAAAATATTCCTGGATAAAACCAGAAGTCTGAATACCCTCAGAGATACACGCTGAATCTGTTAGATTGACATTGCTACCTCGCAGAAATCATAATGATTTTTAAATATGTTGGGAGGAATAGGGAGACTTATAAAAATAAATTGATTAAAAATTATCCAAATGCTAAAAAAACATATATATATAGATATATGTACCTGTTGCAAATTAGTAAAGAGGAGAATTTCCTGAGGAAGTATCCATACCTTGAAGAGTATTTGTATTTCCACCTCCAAACCCCAGAAAATGTGTTTGACATTTCCACTGACATAAAAAGGGGTTAAATGTTTGACTTTCCCTCTCATATGAAAGAATCACACTTGTCATTGTTTTATTGAGACATGAAAAATTGCGGGTTTCTTAACAATCTAGTGATTCCGTAGTTTAAGGTGAAGGCATGAGATGGTGTTTTTTACTCACTTTTTTGTTCAGCTGTCACAGAGGAAAAGCAGTTTGTCAAACAGATGTTCCTTCTGTCAATGTTTTATTGTGGGTTCAACATGAGGCCCTGTCGATATTTCACCTCTGCTCCACCAAATCTGAGCAACAACCGAGCCTGTGTCTCATTTTTGTTCAGATTCAGGCAATTCGGAATTGCTAACTTTGACGGCAGAGTGCTGATTTGTTGATGTTTTGGCTCACTGGTATGGAAGGCACCTTTGGCATGTAAAGCCTGCGAAGTGTTTGCAAACATGTTGAACTGTGCAGAGGGTGCAGCGCCGAAGCCCCCGCCCAACTGAGAGAGTTTCCTCAAGGTTCTCCGCTTCCTCACACTGTCCAAAAACACGGAAGAGCTTCATTGGAGATCCTAAATCACGCAGATGTGTGGATGGCTGTATGTTGATATGGCTTGAATGAGGGAATGAACGGTTGTACCTTTCTATATGAGGCCCTGTGATTAGCGAACGATCGGGGGCTGATATCCGCCTCCTGTCCAATGACAGCTCAGATCCAGACCGCCATCCACCCTGAGTGCGACGAATCAGGATAAAGGAATAATTATTTCATAACACAAGCTTTCTACCATTTGTGTGACTTTGTATGAAAGTATCATGATGACATGAAGGTAAGATAAGATAAGATAAGATAAGATAAGATAAGATAAGATAAGATAAGATAAGATAAGATAAGATAATACTTGATTGATCCCCATAGGGGAAATTCATTTGTCTCAGTAGCACAACAATAACGACAAATATGAATATCAATATCAATAAAAGAGACAGTTAAAAGGAAGAAAACAACAACAACAAAAAAGCTAACAGAATGAGGACGACATGTGTGAAGGAGTGAGGTAGTGGTCGCACGGATGCACCTCCGGCCGGTCAGAGCTGTGGGCTGCCCGGATTGCTGTGATACAGTCTGATGGCCGCGGGCTCAAAGGAGCGTCTGAAGCCTTTCGGTTCCGCACCGGGGTGGGAGGAACCGTCGGCTGAATGAGCTGCCAATCAGCCACAGCTCGTCATGCGGGGGTGGCAAGGATTGTCAAGGATAGCTTCCAGTTTGTCCTTCACCCTCCCCACTGCCACTGATTCAAGATTGTCCAAGCTCCGTCCCACCGCTGAGCAGGCTTTCCTTACCAGCTTGTTGAGCTCAAAGCTAGACTAGAAAAAAGTGCAACAACCCATCATAGGAGATGTGAAGAACTGGTCTAAATTTTGGGGGATTAGTCATTATCCAGGTGAACGTCTTTATGAATTACTGGTGATTATGCTGAGAAATAAAACTTCTATGCCGATGATGTTAATGTGTTTCTGGATGCGTGCGGATGGTGGAGTGAGAGCGTGGTGTTGATGATGGGATGGAGTGGCAGCTCAGAGGGGCTGTAACAGGGAAAATAGCAACTATTGATCAGTAAATGTAATGAAGAGATAAGTGTAACTATTAGTCTTTAGATGGGCAGCAGAATGCATGTCCTGCTTCTTGCTGGGCTCCCTGTGCCTCTCTGAATAAATCAACTGTGCGAATGGGAAAGCAGAGATTTGATTTCTGACACCAAAAAGGCTTTTTTGACAAATCCCACTCGTTTAAATGTCGTTGTCTACCTCCTTCTTTTCTTTTTTTTTAAGGTATCAAATAACAAATGCTCACTTGTTCACCAGATGAGTAATGTTAGTCAGATCAATATCGGAACGCGCTTTTCAGATCGCAACATCGCCGTAATTTAATTTCACCTGAGGCAGAATGGATTTGACACGTTTATCATAACAGGGAGAAAGAAAGCAGGAGATTTGTCGTAACGTCATCAACAACCAGCAGAATTTGTAGTTCCGAATGCCTTTGTGTCAAATCGAACAACAAATTGGATAAAATAATTAAGTATATACACAGCAATTTTAAATCCCTTCACTCTGCCTCCTCCCTCAGACAGTTTTAAGCTTTATCTGTCTGTTGACTCATTAACATCTGCATACATACAACATAAAATAAATGGACAGATGGATGGATGGATGGATGGATGGATGGATGGATGGATGGATGGATGGACGGATGGACGGATGGACGGATGGAAGGATGGATGGATGGATGGATGGATGGACGGATGGATGGATGGATGGATGGATGGATGGACGGATGGATGGATGGATGGACGAATGGACGGATGGATGGATGGATGGATGGATGAGAGCAGTACGGTGACAAAGGGGTTAGAAAAGTTTTATGGACCTCTATGATGTGTGAAATAGTGAGTGAATTTCTATACGTGGCCCCATGATTGGCTGACAACTATTCCAGGGTGAGCCCGGTCTCTCGCCCAGTGGCAGCTCCAGCGACCCGGGTGCAGGATGGGTGTGGTGTAGATCAGTGGTCCCCAACCTTTGGGGTACCAAGGACCAGTTTTATTCCTGAAAATGTTCCCGGTTAGTCAAGTTTACGTTTTTTTTCTTTCAAAAACTTTCCAAGGGCTTGTCTTTTAGCGCAGGGTGTTTTGTCTGAATGGGGCAAAGCAGTTTTGAGATTTTCATAGCTTCATTAGCTTGTCGTTCACCGCAAATAATGCACGGCGGAGCTTGTGTATGGCCTATTGCAATGAACCTGTAACTTGGGTAAGAATCTTGATATTTTCTTTTAAATGCAGCTTTCTTTTTGCTGGCAGTCTGTGACGCTTCTGCTGTCTCATATTTTGCTCGTTTCCTCCCGAAAAAGCTCTCTTGCGACTTTTGTTTCCGGCTAATTTTTTTTCAAGGGCTAGCTTGTGGTAGCTGAGGTGTGAAATGCCGCGACAGAGTAAAGCGCGGCAGTAAGGCGAAGGCGGAGACAGTCGTTTTTCAAAATAAGATCTGAAGGTTCTAATGAAAAAACTATCATTTGTACCAAGAAAGATTTTTCTTTGCGGACCGGTACCGAATGATCCGCGGACCGGTACCGGGGGTTTGGGACCCCTGGTGTGGATTATGAATGAATGAATGAATGAATGAATGAATGAATGAATGAATGAATGAATGATCAGATCAATAAATAAGAGCACCTAACCAAGTATCCAGGCTCACTTACTTTAGTTTACTTGGCACCTAAATGGCTAAATGGTTGTATGCTAGTCTCTTGGTCGTCTTCCAGTCGATACATGCCAGGCGGTATAATTTATCAGGTCAAGGTGTGTTCCACATTTGCATAAAATCAATAAATACAAGCTACAAGCCGCATTTTTACTCAGAACTTTCTTGCTCGGAGGAACAAACGCGGTCCCTCCTGTAAATCGTTCAAATAAGGCTGGGTTTCTCTTTAGCGACTGGGGAGTTCAGGAGAAATGACTGTTCTTTGGATTCTGACGTTTCTAATCAGCAGCCCGGGGGACGGATCAGCAGAGACTCCATGCTCTCTAAATTCTGCAGATATGGAAGCCATTCTGTGCCTTAATGAAGGCGTTGATCATTGTCAGCTTAATGACACTCCCTAAGTGAACTGTGGACCCACCCAATTTTAATAAGGCCTCTCAGAGTATTGTTTAAAAGTTATGAATTAACGCCATTCTCGGAACAATTTTAACTGCTTATCTGCGGCATGACACTCGTGGAAAACAGAACGACAAACGGACAAAAACCTTCGAAACCTTCACAAAATATGATGAAATGATGATGGATTGTTTGTTCACTGTCAAACTCATAGAAATAAAAGGGAAGTTTGAATACAAAATATTAATTTTTTAAACAAAAATAACAGAAAGTTAATGTTTTTTATTGTGTTTTTTCCAATATCTGGAAAAAAAAAAAATCATGTATGCATTGTTACTTTTTTTTCCCAAAAAGCTGAAATTTGTTTGAAAATTGCACCCCGAATTTTCATGACTTCACTGAACATCATCTAATTTTTATTTGCTAAAAATAATCAGTAAGCTTATTCTTAGAAAATAAAGAGAAAGCGCCTTGAAATACTCAGGAAAGTATAAAAATTTGGGCCAAATAAATAAACCAGGAGACACAAAAGACAAAAAGCCGAGGAGCACAGCGCACGTCCAGGCGCATTTGGCCGCACCACGTCAGATAGACTGACAGTCAGAAAAGATGCTGCAATGCTATTGAGGGTTTTATAGTTGAGGAGAAGCACCTTTCACTCTGCTCCTGCCTGAACAGGCAGCCAATGGGGAGGCCGGCACCGAAGTCATGTGTTCAAATTGACCCGGGCTGCAGACCTGGGACTGCCTTCTTCGGCAACCTGGATAAAAAGACTTGATAATAATCCCTGCGCCGTGTCACGCATGCACGGATTAAGATCTCGGCGTCCTTTAGCGACAAGACAGGGCTGATCCTCGCCGTGTTTTTTTGAGATGAAAGAAGGCGACTCCGGTGACCTCTTTAACACGGAGGTGGAAAGAAAAGCGTCTTGTCAGAGAAACACACCTGGATTCCCAGTGCCGTCGGCGCGCTGAATCACCGCGTCATCCAAGGACAGAGTGAAATTGCGGCGCGGATGACTCAGCCTCGCGGCTCCGGTGACGATCATTTCCGTCTCTGCTTTCAGGTGCAGGAAATTTGCTGATAACCAGCCCTCAACAGCAGCCAGACAGGTAGCGAGTTTGTGTGCGTCCCATCCATCCATCCGCGGTTCAAGGCAGCGTCACCTGCAACACTGTCAGGCCACGTCCTCTTTACTTGTACACTCATTAGCCCAATTACATTAATGGGTCTCCGAGTTTGCTGACGCAGTTAGTTTGCGCGATCTATCAGAGTAGTGGTTCAAAAATGTCGTTTGAAGGTCAGTCATTTACTCCTATCTCAGTGACGTCGGTCTCAGGTGGTCTGTCCAAAAAGTAGTACGATCTCTTTTGCATGTACGCTTTCATATCCCTCCCAAGCAATCAGTTTCCTGTGGGATTTTTTTCTCTCTCCGGGCCTTTATTTACTTATTTTTTTATTTATTTTATACACCTAATCTCCAGAGACGGTAATTTACGTCATGATATTTACCCGGGATTTATGAACGATACACCCATGCCTCCTCTCTGCTCCCGATAGCATCACCCCGGGCAGGTTCTCTGTGCTTCCGAGACGGAATCTGGCGGAAGAAAATAACAAACGCGGCTTCTGTGGAGCCATCGGAGCTTCAGAGCTGTTTTCGGGGTCAGCGTCCTCCCCAGCAGCCTCCCCTGGACGGTGAAGTTTGTGCGAGGGGATTGGCTTTTGATGTAGCTTCAAATTGCCCATTAGCGGGACTCTTTTCATCTCTGTGTTTATCAGCACCTTTTAAATGAGTCTTCCTCGTCGCTGCTTACATAACACCGCGCACGCACACCCGGGAAGGTGCAAGTGTTTCCATGGACAAAATGCCCCAGCTCCGAGCCGCCGGCCGGATGCAGCAGATGCACCTTCGCGAGAGACAAAGGCCGATTCTTAACCTGCCCCTTTCTGATTGGTCAGCTGTCACGAGCCATAGGTGAACCCCTATCTTGATGTAACAAGTGTCCCCATTTCTACCTCGCTCCACCGGGATGGAAAGAGCTTCTGTGAGGCTCATTTACAGTCTGGCCTGGCATGTTTCTAGCTTGAGGGAGTGAGACTAATTCTCCCTTAAAAAAAAGAAAAAAGAGTCTATTGTGGGGGAAACCGCACACGTTATTGCTCGCGGACAGGTTATAGAGGGATTTGCGGGGAGCAGCTGTGCCCAGCTGCCCGGGCGTAGCTGCCAATATCATCGCAACACAAACTGATCCAAATAAATGACGGGGACAATAAAAGCTCACATGGACACAGGAAATAGGAGCAGGAAAGATGGCGACGGCTCCCACAGGTACGCTCTCCTCCCAGGAGATATGAGCTTTTGCTGTGTGTGTGTGTGTGGGAATGTGTGTGTGTGTTAGCGACGTTAGCGCTCAGATGTAAAGTGAAGGGAATGTGAAAAGACATTTCTGCTCGTCTGATGTGCTCTCCTATCTCTTCTTTTATCTATCTATTTTTATTTAATCCTGCTCTTTCGCCCGGGTCTTAATTATCAATCCCTGAACGACGCCGCGGCCGCCGCCGTCAGACGGACATTTACGGGACTTCTCTCCTCCAACTGAATTTCATTGTCCGATCAGGAGTCTGAATGACATTTTGCTTTGCGAGCTCACTGCATGTTAAGATATTTATTTTTGATATTTATAATGCATGATTTGTTGTTGCCCCGCTGGCTTGTGACACAAGAATTTAGAAACCTGGGATTGTTAAAGTATTTCTACTCTATTCTATGTGTCTACATGAAACGGTTCAAGATTTTTTTCTCACACTGTAAAGATTTATTTATCTGGTTCAGAGGCAGTGGCGTTGCTGCGCTTGATTGGCCAGCAAACTCTTCTGACCTGAGCCCCGTAGAGAAGCAACGTGGTATGTCAAGAGGAAGATACTGTTTTCATTCCGATATGCAAATTCTCTGTCTATTTATTCATATCTCGTGTCGAGCCGGGAGTCCCTACTAAGTGTCGTAATGCGTGTATAATTGCGATAAAAACTCTTGAGATTTGAGTCTCCAGATCCAGCGATGCAGATGACCTGAGGGCCGCGATCATTGACGCTTTAATTCGTGCAAAAGGAGGCCTAATCAATTATCGAGTGCATAGAAATGAACATGCTTTCCAGAAGCCTGACATTTCTGTTTAATATATCCTTTATTTATTGATCTTGTGTAATGTTCTGATTATCTGAGATTATCTGTAATCAATTATTTCAAGAATTAAAGACTTGAAATATTTAATTCCATGTGGAATGAAACGATAGTGGGAATCGCTTTCTTAACTGAGCGGCAAAAAAACAATTTCATGACATTGTAATTTTTTCGAGCTGCACCTGGAGAGCCTCTTGAGAGAAAGCGGGAATCACACCACTGCGGTTCCCGCTAAATGTGCAAGCTATGGAATTCCCACCTTTCCCGCGTGCATATGGTGACCATCTGGGCCTCCAGCAGGGTCGTGTCTACCGTCCCCGGGAAAGCAGGCGCTCAGCTGCCAAAGGTGCCGACCTGTCCCGCTGCCACGAATTGGGCTCACCTGCGAACACCTTGCGTGGTCTCCAGCCGGTGGCGAGGCGAGCAAGTGGTGGGGCGCGGCAGTGAGGAGCAGCTCGATCCCAAGTTGGGTGCAGATATTCTGTACATGAAAATAAATGAACGGAATGAATAATGAATGAATGAATGAAGGAATGAATAAATTTAACTCCGTTAAATGAACGGAGAGTGCAAGTAAGTGTGTCTCATTGTTTGGTTGTGTGTATCATATATGGGGTAACATGCATGTTGACATAAATAAAACATAAATAAGCGGTTGCAGAGAAATATCCTATAACTTTGGACTATATTCATTTAAAAAAAACAGGTTTGTGTAAAATACCGTGCAGGGTGGCCAAAATTAGATAAAGGAGAATTTGAAATACTGGATTGTCGCCAGCGGTCTGGGGGGATTTCAAAAAGAAGTACGAATCCATCATGGGCTCGGACCCACAGGACATCAGATAGCGCCGCTTAGCGCGGAGGGGGAGGGGGGTGGGGGGTGGCGGGGGGCAGGGCTTGGCTGAGATCGAGAGCGAGCATGGGAAATGCCAAAGGGAAGTCGAGCCTGCATGTCCTGCAGATAAACAAATACGGCAAATACAGCACATTTCCATTCGGATGCAGAATTCACACTAGGTGGAGCCGCCGTTCTGGTTAAACATTTTTTCTCCTGTAAGACCCTCCTCCTCTCCCGTCTCGAGGAAAGCCCTGTTTTTCCAGACGGCGCCGGAGCGTCGCCGCTGCTTTTCACAGGGAACCTAATTGCATTTAGTTAAGCCAAGCTGATGAGTACGAGGAACTTGCTTTTGGGATACTCGTCACGCACGTACTGCGCTGATATAGAAAAACGGACGATGGACGTTCTGTTTACACGCCTTGGTTATAAACGCAGTGCCAGGTTGAGGTGGCGGCCTCTGACGACCGGCACCTAAGCGGCTGCTCGGTGGCCTTGTCACACACGCCAGAAGCTTCCGCTTAACCCTAGCATGTCAAAGTAGGATCAAAAGCAATTGGACAGAAGCCCCCTGAGCGGGGGAGATCTGCACAGGCGAGGAGTGTTTTGGTTCCCAGAAGGACTCTCAGTTGTTAAGGTACTGGAAGTTCCAATTTATGCAGCTTTGATAAGTACAGTCACCGGCCTTTGACGGTTTGAAACTCATTTCAAATTGCTCGACTTCCGCAAGAGAGCCCCGGCCGGCATTTCCTCAAGTGGTCCGTCTGCTTTTTCCAACCTTATCGGTCAATTCAAAGATCGATCGGTCGGTAGGAAAGAGGCAAGCGATAGCTAATTCAGAGTTTGAATGACCGTGCATATTCTCATTGTCTTTTTACTGACATTAATAATCCGGGAATTGAATTCCCCTCCATATCTGCTGCTCTCGACGTCTTCGGCTCGTAATCGAATCACCTCATCGTGCTATGAGAACATGACAGAACTCTTCTATTCCCAGTGCGAACAGCAAGTGTGGGACGACAGAGTCGTTCATAACACAGGAATAATAATACCTCGAAGTTCACACCGGGTGAGCGTCCTGATCCATCTGGAGGAGTCCTGCGGGCTTCGGGCCACCGAACCCCGAGTTTCTGAAAGCAAACCGCGGGGCTTCATCACCTTCGGGTCCGGCGGAATGCTGGCTCATCATTTTAGCAAAGCTGATGTGGCTGTTTGAAAAGCTCAATTCATCTTCCTCCAGATGCCTCCCCTGACCCGCACCTCTCACATCCACTCCTGTAGGCGGCAGCCGTGGCCCGCCGTGTATTCCATAGTATCAGTAGACTGCAGAACAGCAAACCAGGTATTTGGATTTCCTTCAGCCACGATAGAGGGGGGGATGATTTCATTTTCACCCCTCAGTTTGTTCATTTAACCAAACACTGGCGGTCCACGCATTACGTCGGGATTCCCTTCCTACGGCGCGACGTTAACACGATCTTCGCCTTAAGTCAGTAGCTGTGTCACCCTCCTACGCCAACACAGCGGTGAAATCATAGTCTAGTACGTAAAAGCTCCGTACTGTAAAAATAAAAGAAGACCTTTGTTTGGGAGCCATAATGAAGGGCAAAAAGTAAAAAAAAAAAAAACAATACAAATGGAAGAAAGCGAATGTAGCACACAATCGCCGAATGTAAACGAAGCCGTTTTCTTCATAAGGCGCCATACAATTACATATTCGTCCGCTTGGCTTGCCAATTATTTCCCGGTAGAGGACTGTCTATAATCACTCATAAAAAAGGTGGGGTTTTTTTTCATTTCTTTTTTGACTATTTTTAGGGATCAGAGCTTTCCTCTCAAAGGACGGCGGTGTTACGGTTGCAAGGTTGCGGCGGAAAGCCAGACGGTGGGGGGTGGATGACATTTAAGGCAGGTAACTGTAGAAAATAGCAGGGGAGGCCGGGGCAGGAAGCAAAACTGCTGTGAAGGGCGACTCTGGTGTAAGAGACCGGGACCAAGATGGAGGAGAAGCTGTCCTGGGGCCAGTGGTGCACCCAAAGACCGACTTAGATGGAGGCACGTCTGAGGACTCAGCAGACCGTGGCTGCGACGCCGGAGATCAGGACTGCACCGGAGGCGAGGTCTGCGGCCATGAGCGCGGCCTTCGCTGCAGCAGGAAGCAAAAGACACTGTAGCTTTAAAAAAGCATGTAGCTAAATGTGCAAAAGCGGAGGTAATGGCGGCGGCTTTGACATTAATTCAGTCTCGAATTGGGCAGCAGAAGTGCAGGTTGACTCCGACGTCAACTTTGGTAGGGCGCTTGAGGCATGGTCTTTGGGACGGAAGAGGAACTCGGCTTTTACATAGGGGTAAAAAACAGATTGGAAACAGAGACACAACTGAAACACAAAGTCCCCCCAATGACAAGGGTTGTGCAGCGCAAGGGCAGGCAGGGAGCCGTCTGGAGAAGAGACAGGAGGAGGCCTGCCAAAGATGGAGCGATGGGCAAGCGATGGAGGAGATCACAACAAAACAAAACAAAACAAAAAAAAATCACACAGGAGAGAGAGCAGACCCCGAGAGGGAATAAACACAACGCCGCACTAATGAAACCATGTAGCCAGGTAAAAAAAAAAAAAAAAAAAAAGCAGGAGCAAAGATAAAAGGAAAAAGAAAAAAAAAAAAAAGAAAAAAAAAAAAAAAAAAAAAAAAA
>CAAKHD010000473.1:16569-33939 GCA_901007705.1 Fistularia tabacaria
GGAGAACACAAAAAAACAAAAAAAAAAAAAAAAAACCCAAAGGAGAGAGAGCAAACCCCGAAAGGGAATAAACACAACGCCGCACTAATGAAACCATGTAGCCAGGTAAAAAAAAAAAAAAAAAAAAAGCAGGAGCGACGATGACAGGGAGCTGAGGAAGACGCATAGGGGAAGTCACGACGAAGAAAATAGTTGAAGGTGATTGACACGGAACATAATACGAAAAAGAAGCACATGATTGAAAACACGGATTCGAAACAACAGGGAACAAACTAAATCAAAAACAAAAACAAAAAAAAAAAAAAAGGAACTTGAAACTCCAGAAACTAGAGGGCCTCAATGGAATAAAAGCATTCGGGCTGAAAAGGGAAAAAAATAATGTTTTATTGCTTTAACGCTTATGTGATACGAAATGAATGAGTGTTGCATCCGAAAACAAAGCCATCGTTCCCTTCGCAAAAATGTTTTTTTTTTTTCCTTCTGGGTTTTCAATAACTTTGAAAACAGCCAAATAATAACAATAATCACACATTTTGAAATTCTGTTGCTATTTTTTTTCTCTTTTGTTTGTTTTTTACTCCCGATTCAATGTCACTCACAGCAACGCTCCGATTTCAAGGCTGCTTCGACACATTTGAGACACCGCGCATCGTTTGACACTCTGAAATGACGAGGGACGTTTACCAAGTCTGTCCCACGAGTGCGTTGCTAGCACTTCTCCGGGTATGAAAAGAAATATCCAAACAAGAGCAAGGACTTTAACATCAGTATGGTAGACAATAACAGAGGCTAATTTAGTCCGCTGACAGAAATGGACACACTTGACCAACTTTTCCCTTTTACCTGTCTCATGTGTTGGCTTTGCACATTAGCAAGGAATATGCCACGGCTGTCACGGCGGGCCGAGAGCCGCGGCGCGCCGGTCTCACATTAGTACACATCTTGTGTCTCCTTTATCCTGCACAGACAGATCACCAGTGCGTCTGGTGGTACCTTTCTTTCCTTAGCACTGTCAGCTCTGGTAATTGACTCTTGTAGTCTCCGCCGGGCCTTCCCGCTGCACGGCCTCTCAGGCTCCGCACCCAATTACAGGCTGCAGCCACGGGCTGCAACTCCCCGATGGTTCGGGTCGGACGAGCGGAGGAAGAATGGCGTTGGCCGGTTGGAGCGTGGTCTTATTAGACTTTAACTTGGACGGCACGATTAGGTAGATATTCACAGGACGGTTGAGATGGATTGACGCGGACCTCATCTGACTCACTGTTCCACCGAGGTGCCGGCTCTGACACGTCCACGTTAGCGAGACACAGCAAGAAGGTCCCGGGTCGGATTCCTATGGGGGGGGCGTCTTTATATGTGGAGGCTTCATGTTCTCCATGTGTCTGCATGGACTTCCCTGTCATGGTCCAAAAACATGCATGAGGTTGATTGTAGATGCCAGATTGATCAAATGTGTGAATGAGAGGGTGGATGGTTCATGTTTTCTTGGCGCTGAGGAGGGTTAGAGGGATGCTGTGGTTGGAACTGCCAGGCAGGAGGTCTAGAGGATGTTTATGGAAGAGGATGCAGAGGAGATGGTGGCAGATGATTGGATGGGTGAAGCCCTGGAAAGAAGAAGATGGTCGCACACATGAAGAGACAGGAGGCAGAAGAGCTGAATATGTTGAAGTTCGCTTTGGGAGTGGGGAGGGAATGGGTCCGTCTGGAGATAAAGTCAGACTGAGGTGGTTGGGACAGAGGAGGGATGGTGATGATCTGGGAAGAAGGATGCTAAGGTTGGAGCTGACAGGCAGGAGGTCCAGGTCTTTATGAATGGAGGGAACGAGGACAGGAAGTTGGAGGATGATTGGCCGCTGAGAGGAAAAGAAGATCAATCCGATCCATTTAGGAAAACCATACCTCTGGTACTCTGAGCTGCAGTTCATCGGAGTGAGTCTGACACAATGAATAGTCGAGAACCAGCCAGTTGAGATAATCTCACCTGTGTCTGCCCACTGAGTCACAATTCCCGCTGTGCCGGCTGCACTTTCTTTCAACCTCCATCAGGTGTTAAAAAGCAAAAAGTGCCGGCGTCCTTCCCCAGGTATTGCATGTAAGAGTTGTAGCCAGTTTTTTTAAGTGGTGTTGAGCGCCACGTTCAGCTGGCAAAACGCCGCGGCCATCCTGGAAGACTGAAGACAAATATGAAAACCTCCCACTGTTCAACAGTGGAGTAAAGACTTTAAAAACGCAGAACCTCCCTTTGACTTCCTGCCAAATCTGGCTGACCCCAGCGTTCATATGGAGAGCCTCCGCACGCTCGCAGCTCTCCACCAACCATGTGCTATCTGGTTTATTTTTGGTCTCTGTTTGAACTTCGTTGATTTCAGTGAGATTCCGCGATGCAAATGAATTCCAAGAGCGTGGATGAATAATGAATAAACCCAAGGATGCGGCGACCGGCGTTGGTGCGAGTTAAGGTTTGCAGCGGGGAAGCGGCGCGGGCGGATGAGGCGGCGCCGTCTCTGCTCCTCCGGAGGTGCAGGCAGACAACGCGCTAACCCTTCCTGCCGCAACTAAATAAATCAAATTGCAGCCCCCGTGGTCGTGGAATTGCTGCAGGGATGTTTATGCCATTTACCTCCCACCTTTAACAGGTGAATAGACTCAAGTCAAGACTCAAAGGTCATTAAAATCCCCTCCATAATACCCACGCACTGGGATTTTTGCCTTATATTTGTACTTAACACCATTTACATATCGGTGAAGCGATTTAACACAAATCAGCGTACTGATGTCGGAAAAAAAGGTGACAGATATTCCGTGCAATCCAGAAGAACAGCCACATTCTATCAGCGCCATAAATTTCTCCTGAGATTACCTGCCGCTTGAACTCTCTGGCTTCTGACTGAGGACAGGAAGAGGTTGTCTTGTCCCCCTCCCCTTTTTTCCCCCCTTTTTTTTTTAATATTAAAGATAGGATTTCCTCTGACCAACTGTCTCACAACTGTACTACTCACTTCGCTCTTCATCAATATTTAATCCCAAATGGCTGCGTTGAGGGGCAGCTCATAAGTTTATCTGCCCCGAGCCATTTATTTTGCCACGCAAACGATGAATACATTTCGCTGCGATGTGATTGAAGCTACGGGGAGATGAGAGGAGAACCTCCGGGCAACCAACCGCAGTCCTTTAAACGCGCACATCCAGACGAAGCTCGAGGAGGTGCATTTTCGGGTAATTTGCCCTCTGCAGGCCCGGGTGAGAGAAGAGGCAGGGACCCGCGGAAGAAACTGGCCGCTCATCTTCGCATTAAAAATTCAGTGGTGTTTATAAGGCTGCGGTGAATATTATCACTCCCCCCTCGACCGTTATCGCCGCCTCCAGAAGACAAAGGGGGGAAATGCTCTTTTTGTGTCGTGTTGGTGAGTCCTCGTGCACGCTGGCCAATTAGCCCGGCTGACCTTTGAGGCGGCGAGTCGGCTCGTCAATCTCATGCAAAGGGTGGGTGGGAGTAAAATCTCATCTTTAAATGGGGAGGATGGCGGGAGGTCTTTATTGATGGAGGAGCCTGGTAGAAGGGTTAATTAGGAAATCACTGGTGGCTCCCAGAGCCTCAAAAACATCTCATATAGACAGTTTTATCAGCATTTCGCGTAAAATGATCTTTTATCCGGATACATGCTTGGGATTTCTTCGAAAACGTCTGTTTTCCCCCCGCTGCTTAATCTTCAGAGATTTCTTTTCTTGTAGTGGGATGGTGAAAAGGATTGACTTTTGACAACTTTTAGCCTCTGACCGGTGTCATTTGGCTCGTTTGCTAATTCTCAAAACAAGGTGACCTAATATCAACAGTGTCATCCGCAAAGAAATGCGCATCTGACTTGAAAGCATTCTGTCGCACTGAAACATCAGCGGCCGTCATTGAAGGTCGAATACTAAATGGAAAACATTAGATTTGCGCTCCCTCTTAATCGGCTTTATGACTCCGACTTTGAGAAAATGCAGTTAAAAGAAGATGAATGGAGGTACACGTTTTGATGAACATCACTTCATCACACACTGCTATTGAATTCTAGCTCGGTATTTATGTAAAGAATTCACCCTCAGTTGTTCTGTCTTTGTATTTACACATCCTGACTATTTTCATATTTTCTCAAGGTACATGTCCGATAAATTGCATTAATTGAGGAAAGTAAAATCATGTATTTTCAACTGATAATCCTTTCTAGTAAATTAGCGATAGAAGTGACTTTATTAGCAAACCTGAAAGCCAGTGTTTTCTATCGTTCGCCAATTCTTATAATAACCTTCCCTTCTTTCACACAAACTTCCTCTCTGGTCTTCCTCTAGACCTCCTGCCTGGCAGTTCCAACCTCAGCATCCTCCAACCCCGATCTTCAATATCTCTCCTCTGTAAATGTGCAAAACAAACTTGGTCTGACTTTACCTCCAGAACATCTAACATGTGCCGTCCCACTGATGAACTCATTCCCCCCTCACTCCCGAAGAGAACCTCCACATCTTCATCTCTGCTGCCTTCAGCTCTGCCACGGTCTCTGAATTGACTAGACTAGAGAGTAAAACAATTATAAAACAGGAGAAAAGAACTCATATTAGGAGTTAATGCAGTGCATTAATTATAAAAAGGAAAAACGCATCAGAGGCATCTGGTGTGGGAGACTGGGATAGAATTTGCAATCGTTTGGTTCATCAGTTCCAGTTCCCGGTCACAACCCCTGCTGAACTGCGATCAGGTCACCGATTGATGTTCCAAAAATAGAAAAGGTTGCAAAAAAAACAACGAAAAATCATGATAAGGATCAAATGAGTTTCAAGCAGCCCATGAATTATCTTCCCCAAGATTAAAATCAGCCCACTGCAATGGGAAGATTACCTGAGCGTGGGTTTTGGAACCATTAATGGGATTATCGGTTTCCAAATCTTAGCGTTAAGGTGCACCGTGTTCTGAAGCCGTCCGAGAATAACCTCAAAACCGCAAGAGGCTGCAGCAGGTAAGGGATCTGGAGGCATGCCGAATCGGTTGTATGTACTGAGCAAATTGTCACCATCCACGATTTCATTTTTTCTTGAAGGGCGGCTCAGGCTCAGCAGGCGAGGCAGTCGTCCCTCCAATCAGACGGTTGGCGGTTTGATTCCCAGCTCCTCGCTTTCTGCATGCCTTGGGCAGGATGCCGAGCTTCCCGATGGCCTGGTTAGCACCTTGAGTGGCAGCTCGGCCAACATTGGTGTGTAAGCACGTGTGTGAATGAAATCCATTGTAAAATGCTTTGAAAGCATTTATTGTCTTAGAACACCGAAAAAGAGTTATCCATCTCAAAACCCCCTACAACTGTTAGAGTAATGAACAACGTTTTACATTATTTTATCACCTACTTTATCACTCGGCATTGTGTGTTGTTGCTTAAATTGGCAAACCGCTGACAGGTCCTACATACATCTCGCCAAATTCAGTTCTCTTCATTCTCCATGCCACTACCAAGTATTTATTAATGATTACCAAAAACCACAGAGTGCTTCGGTTTGTATCCAGTAGTTCAAGTACTACGGTAATTCTACAGGTGGTACTACGATGTTCTCCAAAATATTTTTTCGGCAGATTCTTTTCAATTCAGATGATGAAACCTCTCATCGAGCTCCGTATGCGTTCACAAATGGACACAAGATAAGCTATGATAAGATAATATGCTATAGATCCCCATAGTGGAAAGTCGTTTGTCAAAGCAGCGCAACAATAACAATATCAATAGATATGAATATAAGTATAAATAGAAGAGACAATTAAAAGGATGAAGATAAGAAAGATAAAAATAGATAGCAGAATGACAACAAGGATAAAAATAGATGATAGAGCGCTGCTAATGACCTCTGCTAATTATACATTACACTTAAAATCATTATCCCGTCACAATCTGATTTGACAGGAGTGTCTTTGATTGTATCCTGCAGCCCTCCTGTTGGACTTGGCATTAACCCTTGCTTGAGTTTAGTTTTCAAGAGGACAGGGAGTTTTGTTGGTATCGCGAAGCTCTCGATGACGATCGGAACGGGATTCAGGAGAGAAAACGGTGGGTGTGCTTCACCGGTGTTACAAAAAGTGAGCATCGCTCTAACGGGCGCATTTTCTTCTGCTTACACCCGCAGACTTTCACCTGGAAGTCAAATATCACCAGAGCGGCACTGGTGGCAGAGATGGTATTTGTTGGCGATATCGGTATGGAGCGTCCAGAAAGAGGAGCGGATGGTGGAGCTGTAGGTAGAACGGATTGTACGATGTCAACTCTCCTACGTATCACGACCGAGTGGAGAAGGAAAAAAAGTGATGGGCCGAAATAGCAGAGGCTCTGCGGATACCCGGTGAAAAATTGCATTGTGGAAAAATATTGCTGAAAGAATGTAGTTGTAGTCAGGGGAAAACTGACCTCCAAGATTCACAGTCTTTGTAAAACCTCAGTGTGATACAATGCTGTGACTAAAAGCTAAAAACTTGTCTTCTGATGTGAGCAGGTGTGAGATGATGGTTTCCCACCAGTCTTTTGCCATATATTGGTAGCTTTAGAGGGAGGAAAAGTGAGGCGCTCCACCCAGACCTCCTGATTCCATTTATTCATAAGGTGACTGTCAGTAACTCCTGCAACAGACCTTCGTGATGCAGATCATATCAGCTCGAGATCCTGCCAATGATGTGCGGAGCAAGTAGGACGGTTTAGTGTGCGCCAGCAGGGCTTACTTATCAGCCCGGCACCTGTCTTACGATCTCCCAAACTCAATTAAGCCCCGAACCCTGCGAGATTGCTAATGAGTCAAGATAAGAAAAGAACTAAAGAAAAAAAAAACACTGAGCAGGTCTGCTTTTAAAATCTGAAAGAGGTCCGGGGTGTGTTTTCATTCCCAGCCGGCCTGTACTACGACTCACCCGCACGCTAAAGTGGCTATTTACTGGCCATACCGTTGGGATTTATAGGTGTGTATTCTGCGCAGGAACTCAAGCACTTCTTCCCACGCATTATCAGAAGCACTGGGAGCAAAGGACAAGGGCTGGGAGCGAGAACCCGGCGCTTTATTCTATATTCTTTTTCCGACCAAACGCCTCGGCTATTATTGATTGAGATGACGTCTCTAAACACTGCGGCGTGCGAAGGGACCGGATTGCAGAGGTGATTATCAGGTGATTGCGACGGCATGTCGCGGTGTCAGGTGCGATCACATCATCGGTGTCAGATGTGATCCCATCATCGCGCCGTTGTGAGTATCTCGGGGAACAGGCGTCTGTTTGGCTGTTGGGAGGCGTTCAGGAAGTGAACCCTTAGACTCAGAGACATCTGCTACTTAATGCAGTCTTTACAACCGTCACGTCACCGGACTGTATTGTATACGAGCATCTCACACTGTTCTCACACTGCTTCACACTGTCCAAGAGATGTTTCTGGTGGCTCTCAGTAATCCAGGTCCTGGTTTCTCATTGCCGTAGCAACTGGACTTGCTTGGTTATTTACTTGACTCGGCCGTACGTGAGTTTACTGAGGCTCTTAAGGTTTCAGATGGAGTGTGGATGATGGATTCACTCGGGATTGTATTTCATATTATTTTGAGCTATTATATCAGCAACATCCATTGGCGGGGGGGAGAGGCGGGGATCACCTTCATACTGCTGTTCACTTTGTCATTCACTCGTCATATAATCATAATAATAATAATGATAATACTTATAATATATCTTATTTACGGTTCCTTATTCGACACTCAAGGACACCATACAAAAAATATTCATGTGCACCAAATTCAGATATGAAGGAAACAATCAAAATAGAAAAAAATAAAAGCAATAAAAATGGCAAAATGGGAAAAGTAAAAAAAAAAAAAAACAAATATAGATATATAGATAGGCAACCATTCAGTCTGTCATAATAATAATGATAATACATTTTATTTAAGATGACCCAACATATTCATATACTCAAAATACAGATTTAAATATACATATATTTATATTAAAGAAAAATATCTATCTATCTATCTATCTATCTATCTATCTATCTATCTATCTATCTATCTATCTATATATATATATATATATATATATATATATATATATATATATATATATTTACAACCATTCACTCGTTCATCCACACCACACATAGTGTCGTCACACAGCGAATCAACCTTCTCCATCTAACCCTATTCTCTGTATCCTCCTCTCTCACACCAACTACCTTCATATCTTCTCTCACTACGTCCATAAATCTTCTCTTTGGTCTTCCTCTAGACCTCCTGCCTGGCATCTCCAATTCGAGCATCCGTCTATCAATATAGTCCCTATCCCTCCTCTGTCCATGACCCAACCATCTCAGTCTGGCTTCTTTGACTTTCTCTCCAAAACATCTAACATGAGCTGTCCCTCTGATGGGCTCATTTCTGATCCTCTCCATCCTCGTCACTCCTCAAGAGAGCCTCAACATCTTCATCTCTGCCACCTCCAGCTGTGCCTCCTGTCTTTTCTTCAGTGCCACTGTCTCCAAACCATAAACCATCACTGGTCTCACCACTGTCTCCTCCACCTTTCCTTTCTTTCTAGATGAAATTCTTCTATCTCATAGAACCCCTGAAACGTTTCTCCACCCATTCCAACCTGCATGAACCTGTTTCTTCTCCTCTTTTCCACACTCTCCATTGCTCTAGACTGTTGACCCTAAGTACCTGAAATCCTCCAACTTCTTGATCTCCACTCTCTGTCGCCTCACCGTTCCACCCGGGTTCCTCTCATTCACACACATATATTCTGTCTTGCTGCGACTAACCTTCATTCATCTCTTTTCCAGAGCAAACCTCCACCTCTCAAGATTTTCCTCAACCTGTTCCCTGCTCTCACTACAGATCACTATATCATCTGCAAACATCATGGTCCATGGAGGTTCCTGTCTAACCTCATCTGTCAGCTTTTCCATCACCACTGCAAACAAGGAGGGGCTCAGAGCTGATCCTTGATGAAGTCCCACCCCCACCTTGAACTTCTCTGTTTCACCTACAGCACACTTCACCACTGTCTCACAACCAGCACACTGCATCTGTAGTACTCTTTCTAGGCATGAAGCCATACTGCTGCTGCTCACAAATACTGACTTCTGCTCTCAGTCTAGTTTCCACTACTCTCTCCCATAACTTCATTGTATGGCTCATCAACTTTATCCCTCCAGAGTTACTGCAATTCTGCACATCCTCCTTATTCTTAAAAATGGGCACCATCACACTTCTTCTCCACTCTTCGGCCATCTTTTCTTTCTCTAAGATCCTGTTGAATAATCTAGCCAGAAACTCGACCGCTGCCTCTCCTAGACATTTCCATACCTCCACAGGTATATCATCTGGACCAACTGCCTTTCCAATCTTTATTCTCTCCAATGCTCTCCTCACTTCACTTTTACTAATCTCTGCTACTCTGTGGTCTACAATAGTCACCTCTTCTTCCCTTCCCTCTCTTTCATTTTCCTCATTCATCAACTCTTCTAAGTACTCTTTCTATCTTCCCATCATTCTTCTAGCATCTGTCACTACATTTCCCTCTGTATCCTTAATCACCCGGACCTGCTGTACATCCTTTCTGTCTCGTATGCCCCTTGTTTTGCCTTTGCTACCTCTATCTTTACCTCACGCTGCATCTTCTTGTACTCCTGTCTGTTCTCTTCAGTCTTCTCGGTGTCCCACTTCTACTTTGCTAACCGCTTTCTCTGGATACATTCTTGCACTTTCTCATTCCACCACCAGGTCTCCTTATTTACTTTCTTTCCAGACGACACACCGATGTACTCTCCTACCTGTCTCCCTGATCACATTAGCTGTAGTTGTCCAGTCATCTGGTAGCTCTCCCTGACCACCAAGAGCCTTTCTCATCTCCTTCCTGAAAACCATACAACACTCCTCCCCTTTCAGCTTCCACCACTTTGTTCTCTCTGCATTTATCCGGGCTTGGACTCAGGGAGACACTGGCCTGTGCCCCCCCGAGTCTGGCCCCAGGAGACACTGCCCTGTGCCGCTCTGAGGCTGCATTTCCTTCATATAGACACACAGTACCATAATACTAGAGGCATACGACCATTCACCCTCTCATCCAGACATTTGGGAAATGTCGGGTCTCCAGTGAACCTCCTGCATGTTTTCGGACAGTGGGAGGAGACCGGAGAACCCGGAGGAGACACAGGGAGAACGTGGAGACACGGAAATTAATCAGGGACCTTCTTGGTAACCACTTATAGAAGTTAAATCTGTTATTCTTTCAGTCGCCTGGATCACGTAAAGTTGTTGTTGACTGAGTCGCGGTCCATTCCACCGTGCAGGTTCCCCTGTGATAGCATTAGGTGCTCTCTGATGCAAGTCAGTCACTAAATTTCCTGATTAAATCCATTTGTCAATAACGAGGGAGCAAATCTATTGTCCCCCGTTAATCTCTTGAGTTTTTTTCCAGACAAATTCAGGCGCTGATTTGAGCCGCAGAATAAAGTTTTTGCTTGAAATAGTTCTCGCTGTCTCGGTTGTTCTGCGAGACTTGCTCTTAGATTAGCCTTTCTTTTGTGCAGACGCAAATATTGTGGAATTGGCTTTTTGCGGGCGTGATGCCGGATGTGCAACAGGGCATGAGCAGTAGCATTCTTTGTTTAAACTCGCATCAGAGTTCCCTAGGCGGCCCATTAGGAACCTCCTAAGGCTGGCGCAGGAAATGGAACTGCTCTTTCTAGTTCTGAGTTACATAATAAACTATGATGGAGTTTAATTTCCCCGACCTGTTGTCATTTCTGTACTATCTGTGACCACGGCGTTGTTTTTCTCCAACGAGGGCAATTTATGTATTCTTTGGAGAACGGCCAGTGGCCTACCTGGTAATTTCCGCAGAATCACGCTGTTCAACGTGCACTTTGAAACCGTTGAGCTATGCTAACACCAAGCCAACCTTTCTCATGCAGCCGCACCGAAGGATAGATATCAACGTTGGCGTAGCCACCTTTTTACAGAAAATCAAAACGTCTAAGAGTTGATGGTGTCAGTTACATTTTGGTGGTGTGAAAGTGTGTTATTCCCTTGGTAATGTCCTCATTTGAGGAATTCCTTGAACTCATTTATCCTCCTTACAAACCAGCGGAGCAGACTTAGGTCATTTGCCACATATGAGCTGTGACCAATCAGATTCTCAAAGCCGGCGTAATGACATCTCTCATCCCGTGCCCTTGAGCTACTGCAGCTGACTGTTGTGTGTGTGTGTGTGTGTGTGTGTGTGTGTGTGTGTGTGTGTGTGCGAGATGAAATTTCACTCAGCCCCAAATCTGATTGCACTTTGAAAGTACAATTATAAAAACTAAAACCACGATGAAGCAAAGCAAATGTTAGACCTTTGGATCTTTGAATAGAAAACACACTAAGCGTCCGCCTACTCAGATATTTCTTTCCGTAAAACAACATCCCTTTCTATTCTTTTGAACACAAAAGTTAAATTGTTGCCAGTCGGTGTTTTCCTGTCCGCGGGATTGAAAGACCCTCTAATACCTGTTCTCAAAACAAATTGACAACATCATTAAATAGTTTCCTGGATCTAATATTGTGGCTTTCTATGCGACTCTCCCTGCAACACAACCATGGTGGGAGGTAATGGCCGTCATTCTGCCGGAGGGCTATCACTGCACAGGTGGATGTGCAATGATCAACAGGAATGACACGGTGTCACTAGTATGCGTTAGAGCCCAAATCAATCCTGAACAAAAGGCATTCGACCCGCCCTGCGCGGAGGTGATGCTACAACACTGCAGGTATAGATCCCTTAGATTGCATTTCCACACCAAATGAGATTCTGAACTTTCATTCTATCGCATGGAAATGCTACGGTTCGGGCAGATGTCACCATCGGAATTTCAGAAGGACACGTTCCCGATCCACACCCTGCTAGTTATGGCAGGGGGTTGGTCAAATACAATATCCTCACCTTTTTCTAAAATAATTTTCATTAATTGTCGTTTTTTGACATGAAAAATTTTTAAGCCTAAATGATCTCCGTATTCAACGATTAGCCCAGTTTTTGTTTTTTTTTCAATAACTTAGGTGATTATTTTAAGAAGGCGACAATATGGGACTTTTTGCATTAATGTTGATTGATTACTGGATATCATTTTCATGACTTTATTAATTCCAAAATTATAAGGGCAGCAGCAGCAAAGCATGAAGTACAAAAGGCACAGCATCGGGAACATATTGTATATATTAAAAGAAAAATTGGACTTATGATGTCATATAATTTTGCGGTGTTCCATCATAATACGTCAAATAATTCATGCCAAAAAAAAAGGATCAATAAATTGATTATGAACTTGTTTTTTTTTAAAGTGAAGGCATCCCGTGTTGCGTTGACCATGCGGTTGAATAGTTCAGAAATTAGATTTTAATTAAACCGGCTTGAGCGCCAAGTGCACAAGTGAGAAATGCCTGCTCACAGAGAGGGGCGCCTCTGTGTTCCGAGAAACCTGAAGAGCATCTTGACCTTGGCCATGATGAACCATCCCCCCCAGCTGCCTCTGCATGTTTATTCAGTGTGTTTACCATCAGAGGCTCCAGTCGGACCTGCTCAGCCCCTCGGGGACAGGAGAGTCATGATTTGCAAAGAGAGAGCATCAAAATGCTGCACTCAATCCACTTTTCCAGTTTTTTTTAGTGCCGAATTACGTCACCTTTAACATGCTATTTCTTCATTGTGTTGTCGAAGTCTCTAACTTGCACATATAGATTCAGATTTTGACACTCATATACACACGCATGCAACAGTAAACAGCATCACTGAATGGCAAAGCCGCAGGTGGGACTCATACAGCAGAGGCGCTCGCAAGATTCCCCTTTTGTTTTGCTGTTTCACAGCTCAGGGTCACAACAGTGACAGTCGAGTGACTCTATTTTGTCTTCAAAATAACAAGGATAAATGACCGTGGATGAAACATGACCGAATCCGAGAGCCTTAAATACAGGCATGATGTACAGCTCTGCTGTAAACGGAATAATTGGAGTGCTGGTTAATTGGTTTGGATTTTTACCACTGACCTTACCTCCCCCTCTGGTGAATTTGAGGTTCTTAGTATACATTTTTCAACAATTCTTTGTATTTTTCTATCATTCGTAGGTGGCTGATTTTGTAGCCACAGAAAAATACAATGGTTAGAGCTGAAGCAAATTTATGAAAATTGTCATTATTATTAATAGTAGTATCATTAGTATTAGTATTATTATTGCCAAAAGAGAAATCTGCTTCAAAAGTAAAATAAAATAAAGTAAAATAAAAAGAAAACACCAGCAGCTTGCATGAGACCTCAGCCCAACCTTGAATAGACTCCAATGATAGCGAGGCACCAGATGCCGCCTGAAATTGCAGAATGTCCTATGTGTTGGCCCGGAAAAAAGAATAACATATGGTAAAATAATGACTGTTAAAACCAGTAACCACAAAGTAACCACTTTGTCTATTTCAGTGAATTCCATTTGTCCGAAACATACAGCGAATACCGACGACATCTTGTACTGACGGAAAACACCGCAATCTCTCTGGGTCGGATTGTGAACACGGAAATCGCCCGTTTGTCGAGGAAACGTGTAGCTCAGTTACGGTGCAGCTGAGCGATATCTTACAAATCAACTTCTTGCGTTGAGAAAGAGGGGGACTCGGTAAGAACCCGGCTTGGCTCTCAGAGCTCCTGGTAATGGAAGAAACAGAAGCCGTGGCCGTTGTGAAGGGTCAGCAGAGAGCAGTGTCGCCCCCATGCCAATCCCCCCCGTTAATTACCCGTTGTGACAAAGCCGCTCGCAGCAAATATCCTGGATGGCCTGTTTTGAAATCAGTCAGTCTGATTGAAAGTGGGTTCTGGATTCCATAAACTACATTCAGGTTGTAGAAAAGCATTTAGTGAAAAGAGAGGAGGCCGCGACCCGACATATAACATGCAGCCGGTGAGAGCAGCCTGTGGCGTACACGGCGCACGGAGGCGCACCGCTACCACCACGGTTCGATATCCCACAATAACAACAGTAATAAGCCCAGGAGAGATCTCGGATCCACGGATGCTTCGCACTCCCGAGTTCGCGAGCGTGCTTGTGAAGTGTTCTGTCTGGAGGGGAACTTTTCCAGCAGGCTGTTCAAAGGGAGCTTGTGCACGGGAACTTGTGATAGAACACCAGTGCCCCCTGTCAGCCTCCCACGGGATAGCAGCGCTTTGAGGGGTTGTTCTGACTTCCAGTGGAGATGGGAGTTGCATAATGACGTTTCAGTCGCTTCCTGTCGTCAGACGACTAACGACGGTTTGTGCGTGTTGCAAACGGCTGCTTCTTTCGTCAAGTATGACCGGGTCTCACCCGCACATCTCAAATCCTTTATTGCCATTGTTTTTTGATTCGCGCAACGCGCTTTTGACAGGTGAGAAAACAAATTGAGCGTTAAACGCGCCCTGAGCACCGCCAGATGCAAAGTAACAATAAACGCGGTGTTTTGTGTGAATTAATTCATTCTTGAAATTGTTTGGTTGCGGGGGAAGCACCCAGGACGGCGGCTGGTATCATAATCCCCTCTGGACTGTGACAGATTTATTCCTATCGAGGATTTTCAGCGATTCAGCGGATTTTCCCTCCGTTCCAGACTCTCTGACACAGATGTCAGCAAGTGATCTGAAGGATCCCACCTCTGGGAACCCTGTCAGGGGAGTGAAGTTTTGCAAAGTTTAAATCATGATGCCAAATTGTTTCACATCTTTTATATTCATTTATTCATTTTGTGCACAGCTAATCCTGCACTCAGGGTCATGGGAGGATCACTCTGGCCCGGCGGTCACAGGATACAGAAAAATGACCGTTCACTCTGTCATTTTCACGTCATTTAGAGCCAGGAGGATTCATTTCTTCATCCGCGTGTCACATGAAGACATACCGTTCAACCTCTCACTCTCACATCATATTGAGACAAGCAACCATTCACGCCGCCATTCTCAGGGTTTCTTGGTGTTTTTGCACTGTAGGAGGAACCCGGAGAACCCAGAGGAAACTCACACAGACACGGGGAGAACACGGAGACTTCACACAGACAGGCCCCGATGAGAGAATCCAACCACGGACCTTCTTGCTGCGAGGCGGAAGCGCTAACCGATGCATATTTTGCATTGATTATTCCAACAGATGATTTGCTCCGTCCACAATCCCGTCATCGTTTTATTTCCATAAAATTCTCTAACAACGTTGAGAAAGCAAAAGCTCTGTCGGACTGGAAGGATGAAGCAAAACAAATATTTGTATCTCTCAATCCAATGGACGGTGTTTGGAAATCTTAAGTAGGCGAGATAGACCGACGGCATGGGGTCCTGTGTGGGCAGGTCTGCTTCATGCAGTGATATCTGGCGGTGAAGATGGAGATTGCATCTGTGAACACACACCTCCGTGTTTCTTCCAGCAGCGTCCGCAGACATTTCTTCAGATTCGGGAGTCTTTATTGATTCTTTCGGGTGAATGCTGACACAGAGCCGGGGAATAAAAAAAAGGAAATTGCTGTGATCGCTGGCGCTGGAGATGATAATAAAGATTGGTAGAAGGTGGTGGTGTGAACCTGCTTCATGCAGGCACAAACACCCATGGATACAAAAAATAGAGAATAAAAGAAATAAAATAAGGGTTAAATCCACAACTATTATGTTTCCCTGGTTGGATCCAGACAGCAGAACGTTATGTCTGTATGCGGTGTAGTGTATAAATTATACTTTATTAATCCCTCGTGGGGAAATTCGTTCTCTACATTTAACCCATCATGGATGAACCACGAGCAGCTGGCTGCCGTCAAGCAGCGCCAGGGGAGCAGTTAGGGGATCAGTGTCTTGCTCAACAGCGCATCGACACACTAGGAGGAGCCAGGAATCGAACCAGGAACTCACATCCTTTGGATAAAGATGGGTGAATGAGATGGTGACTGTTTGACCGTCCCTAACGAAACGTGGATGAATGAGTGAATGGTTGTTTGTCTGTGAATGAAAGTGAATGGTATATCTGTGTATGTGAATGAGAGGGTGAACGGTAGCATGTGTCTATGTCGTTTGAATGACAGAGTGAATGATATGTCTGTATTTGACGTGTGAATGAGAAGCTGAGTCGTCGTCTCTCTCGATATGACATTTAAATGAAAGAGTGAATGGTTGTATGTCTGTATTAGACAAGTCAATGAAAGTTGAATGGCATGTATGGATATGATGTGTGTGGATGGTTTTCTGTCTCTATCTGCGCTCAGGCTCACCTCTTTCCCAATATCACCTGGGATTTGCTCCAGCACCCGAGCAACCCTGACAGCAGGAAAGGCTCTATAGATAATGATTGAACGAATGAATAGTATGCGACTAAATTTATGAGTGCTGGTAATGATCGTGAATTCCACCCGGTGGAACCACCGCCTGCAAATGGCTTCTTTCCCTCGTGGATGCCACTCCGTTCACATCCTTTGGATGAGGATGAAGGAATCCATCCATGCATTGCTTGTAACAAATGGGTTCCCTGACCTTCCAGGCAAGAGAATCCAACTCGGCAAACTGTAGGGGGAAAATAAAATAGAAAATGGGAAGTGTTTATTCTCACACAGTCACAGCTTCATATGAATGTGTGTGTGTGCTGTGGCCCGGCCTGTGGGCAACAACACAAAAACACAGTAATGATGTTTTTAATTATAATCAATGAGTGTTTCACTGGTGTGTTGTTTGTTTTTTTGTTTTTTTGAGACGTCCGCTGTTGCTCATCAACCGTCGAAGAAACCGAATGCCCGATACTTCAACATTCCTGCAGAAATACAGAGACACGCAACCGTTCACCCTCTCATTCACACCTCATAGAGACACAATCATTCTCTTTCACTCGCACATCTGGGTTAATCTTAAAAGTCTTTCTAAACTCCTAACATCTGACAAATTGAATGTTTTTTTTTTTTCTGGTAGAACCAGAAATTAAACCTCTAAACCAACGAATGTATTGGATTTAAGTTACATTCGTTTGCAAAATACCGCCTATTTATTTTTCTTCAAGTACCGCTGCTTCTGAATGGCCGCTAGATGGCGCTGCAGGTGAGGGGAAGGCGGTCACCGCGCAGACGCGCAGGAGGAAGAAACCCGTCAAGACGTGACATCCGCGGGGGGACTCACACGGCAATCCACGGCAGAGCCGCGTCTCATCCCACAATAGGTCCGGCGAGAGAAAGTAGTCCCTCCGTCGCCCGCGCGGATCCTTATATAGTCACGTGGGCGCACCTGCGCCGGTGCAAGTGCGTCATCACAATTCAAATCAATAATCGATGTCGGGGGGGGGGGGGCGGGGGGGAGGAGGTAGATTTGT